>WBNO01016627.1:0-42287 GCA_013400575.1 Peucedramus taeniatus
ATTTAGTGGGTTTGCTTAATTTTTAGCTGAAGAAGATAGCGTTTACCTATTTGTCAAGTAGTAATAAAAATCTTGGGATTTTGCAAGTGTGTTTTGGAAGTGGATGAGAGAGAGTGCATCAGGGCACATCCTGGACTAGCACAGCAGACTGCACATAGAATAATGTGCATGGTAAAGGATCTCAGTAAAGCCCTCAAAGCAGGCCCAGTTAGAGCATGTTGTGTAAGGCCTTGTCCAGTTAAGATTTTGAGTATTTCCAAGGAGGGAGATTTTGTAGCCTCTCTGGGCTGCTATTACTGTATCTGAGCCTTGTGGCTGAAAGATTTCCTTCTGTAGAATTGGAGTATACCAAGAAAAGATTGTATTAAAAAAACAACCAAACAAAACCCAACAAACCACTAACAACCCAACAAATCCCCAAGCAAAACTTCATGGGGAAACCCTCACCCACACCTTTTTGTCTGTAAGCCAGAAGGCAGTACATGCAGTCCTTCATATCCATTTTTCTGTTTGTTTTTAAACTTTTCCTCAACAATTAGACTCTGTGTCTCCGTCAGAATTTGATTAAGCACATTGAGAACCTGGAGCAGCTGCAGACCTTGCGGGAGCTGGATCTCTATGACAATCAAATTCGGAAGATTGAGAACTTAGAGGCTCTGGTGGAACTTGAGTGAGTCCAGGGGAATCACCAGGATTAGTTTGGGGGTGGTTTGTTACTCACTGTGTTACTCATGCTGTATTTATTCCAGTGTTTATCACCCAAGTCTCTCTCAGAATTTATTTTGGTGCTCTGTGAAGGATAATGTCTATTCTCTGTTGATATTCAACCTGTGCAGTAAACAAGTTTCATTATCCTGAAGCTGCCCAGGGACAGGCAGCTGGAGATGAAAGCTGTGCTGTGTAAGGCAGTGAGAATGGCAGGTGGTTGTAGCTTCCACACAGGTGTGGGAGCTCTCAGGCCCCCTTTGCTCTTGCAGTGAGAGCTCTGTGTAACAGGTTTTTATTCCTGCCATTCATTTTATTCCTGTCATCCAAAAATGACAAGAGATTTCAGGGAAGGTTTGTTGGTTTTGGTGGGGTTTTTTTTGAAGAGTGTTAGGGAGGGAGTAAGTACCCTTCCAAGTTTCTGAGTTTCTGGCATTTGCCTGGAGCACTCTGGAGGTACATTACAAAACTGTTCCCACTGGGGCAGGACTGGCCCACTTCTCACCATCACAACTCCTTCCTGCCCAGGGGAGCCCTTGACATGGTCCTGTCACAGGTAGATCTTGTAGGCAGGTACCTTTCCCAAGGAAAATGCAGATTGGCTTCCTCCCGCTGTGGCAGTTCCATGGCTGGGCAAAATAATGGCTGTCTTCTGCATGTGCCAATGATTTTTTTTTTTGCTAACACACTGCAGAAGTATTTTGAAAGCTTTATTTGATGTGTTTTCTGATATAAAGAAATTGCATTCATGACTTTAGCTTCAAGGCCTAGCAGAGGCTTGATCTCTGCAGACAGGGAGATTCCCCACCAATTTACAAGTGCCTCTTTCAGACTCATCCCTGCCTGATGGACTGATGAGACCTCTGGTTTGTTTTGCCTCAGGGTCCTGGACATCTCCTTTAATGTTCTGCGACACATTGAAGGACTGGATCGGCTTACCCAGCTTAAAAAGCTCTTCCTTGTCAACAACAAAATCAGCAAAATTGAGAATTTGAGCAACTTGCAGATGCTACAGATGTTAGAGTTGGGGTCGAATCGAATTCGGGTAGGTTTGCTCTGTGAGATGTTGGCTGGAGAGTTTTCAACTCTTTGGTGGGATATTGGCATTTTCTGAGAGTGCACTGCATTGACTTTGATTTGTAATTTTGTTGTTTTTTATTGTTCCAGTCACTCCCTGTGCTTATTGCTGTGCATGCTGGAGCCTTTCATTATGTGTTAGTGCCTGGCTGCTAAATCACTATTTGTGAATTTTTGTCTTTAATGAACTCATATATTCCCTGTGTATTTCCTTTTGCAGGTAATGGTTTCTTCCTGCTAGAGAGCCAAGCCTATCAAAAGTAGCAGTTGTTTTCTCTTACCTTTACAGACTGTGCTGAATCCATTAAATCAATTGAAAACAAGATTAGTTTGATCTGCAGGTGCAATTGACAGCCTGCTATGGCAGTCAGTCTTGTCTAGGAAAAATTTTCTTGAGGCTTTGCTCTGGAATGCTTTTAAAACCTAAAACTTGGTACTGTACTGCTGATTGCTTTTGGGTTTTATTGTGCAGATTGTGACTTTTTCAATTTAAAATCTGTGCCCCTTACAGGAGAGCAGTTATGAGTAGTCTCTCCTGTCCCTAAGGTATGATTCACTGGTTTTGCTCAGTTGATAAGAGAACTGGTCAGACAGATGACACAAAAGACTTTCAACATGCAGAATAAGCCCTTTTTTAAAGCTTTTTAAATTACATGCTCTTTAGAAATACTCCTAAAAGATGGGTGCATTTCAGTCAATGTGGTGTAAGTTGGTGCTGCCCATTTATAGTCTCTGAGAAATTACTTGTTATGCTGGAAGATTAGGAAAAGATCTGTTTGTCATTTTTGTTTCAGGACTTGTGGAAGAACACTTGTCTTTTTAGAAAGGAAAGAAGTTTCAGCTATTAAAAACAGCCTTCTAAGGCAGAAATGTGTGATGCCTTTTTGAAGAGGAAAAATTTTGGTTTGCTCCTAAAGCTAAACTGGACTGAATTATTTTCCAGTAATTTCTGCTTTGAAAATGAAATTATTTAGGGGGATAAATCTAGAGTGTGAGAACATCAGGCAGGTCAGATGAGGGATTAGGAACCTTAGAGTTTTCATAGGATGGGAGAGCAGGAGTTATGGAGAGAAGCACTTGTGTTTTTTCAGAAGCAGAGCAGGCTCAGCACACTGATCCTTATATTACAGTAGTTGGGTTAAGCAAAACTTTACTGTATTCTGTATTCTAAGCATCATTATCATCCCAGTCAAAGAAAAATCCAGCTAGAATTGATACTTAGGCAATACATTGTCAATAATGTTGTCAAACCAAGGAATATCTTTTTAACAATGAGATTAGATTTATTTTATGTGTTTTCTCAGTGTTGAGCCTGAGCATATTAACAGAACAAACAAAAAATCCCCAAAATTGTCACTGCATAGGTAACACTAGCTTCTTAAATTACTTTATTTTTAGTGGGTTTTTTTTCTGTTTGTTAATTCTATTCTGACTTCTTCAAACAACAATGTTCTATGCTTCTAATTGCTTTATTGGAGTGAGTAACCTGTGGCTTGGCTTGGCACAAAGAAATCTCATGCTGCCTGGGGGTACCTAGAACTCCTGGGTTGGTTTTCTCTTGGTGTAGGGTGCCTTGGCTGTATGTTTTGCAGCTGGACATATCCTTAACTCTTTAGGGTACAAGCCTGTGAACTCTTCAGGCAGTGTTCTTGGCTCTGAGGTGATGATTGACTTCTCCTTGTGTATTAAAGCTGCTGCAGCAGGGCAGTTCTTGCCTACTCAAACCTCTCAGAGTGCCCTTAGCTTGGAGTCCCTCATGACTTAGCACTTCTTGCTCTGTTTCTTTTGGGGAGCAGAACTTTATGCTTGAGCTGACATAATTAATTTTTTTTTTCTTGAAGTTGGACTGAGGCAGCTGTAATGTAAGCATTTCTTTACTTGTTCTTAGGTTTTTGTCCCCTCATGTCTATCTGTTCCTTTCCTCTCCCTGTACTGAGTCATCAGTATTTCCTCCTCAGGGCTGGAGGAGCTGGCAATGAGCAACAAATCCATAATTTTTCTTGCAAGGTCAAAACAGGGCTAAGTCCATAGTCTAGAAGGGGGGTGAATACAAATTTGAGGTGATTAACACTGTATGTTCAGTCTTCTGGCAGTAGTGGGATAGAGGTTGAAAAGCTTCTTACTTTTCTCTTCTCCTTCCTTATGTTATTACATGCACAGGTAAACACACAGAGTAATCCAGGTGGTGCTAGACTCAGTGGCCCAGCTCCCCAGCCCTACCTGATTTGAAATTTTGGCAGGCTAGAAGCATGTGGAAAAGCTGAGCTGTCACAGCCTACCTGAGCACAGACACACAGCTCTGAGTGTGTCTCTGTCCATATTATTGTTTTACTGTGAGCTGGAGTCTGGTTGTAAAGTCCTTGTTGCTTTTAACAGCATCTTGGTTTTTTAATTCAGAGGCTTTTCCCTGTTAAATGAAAGTGTTTCTTTTGTTTTCAGGAGCCTTTTGTAGTCTTACTCTTTTCCCTTTTTCTCCTGTTTTCACTCTTCTGTTCATGCTTTCTCCCTTCCTTTGTAATATCCTTGATGCTTCACAGAAATCCTGATTTTCTCTTCCTGAGGGCTGAGCTTGAGCTAAACTGGTGCAGTGTCTGTATTCTAGTAATGTGTGTATTTAAAAGGTGTACATCACTCAGACTGGTGTGGGGTGTTCTGCCAGAAGCATGGCTCTATAGCCAGTAGTTAAATCCAATAACACACACACCTGTGAGACAGGTAACTTTGCTTGTGGCAGAGAAGCTGAACAGCCTGCCTCTGTGTTATACTGGTGCCTCAGGTTTTAGCTTTTATATTTTTCAGATTCTGTGCTGCTTTAGTGTGTAATTCTGAGCTTCACATTAGGGGATGGTGAGCTCTGCACAGAGTAGGGAGACAAAACAATTCCTTCTCTAGCTGGGGACCAAGGACAAATGATCCAAATCTCAGCCCCAAGAGCATAAACACGTGGACTGAGGAGAGAAAAACAAGAAGGATGGGACTGCATCAGCTAAAGCTGTAACTGGACAATGAACTCCAAAATGCAAATGGAGCAGAACTTATAAAAGTGAGGGACCCCGTGCCCGGTCGTGCATTTTGTGTCCATTTTGGTTCATCTTGGGTGCAGCCCTGGCTGGGCTCTTGTGCTGCCCAAGGTGGATCCATTGAGGGCTTTTAATAAATCCCTACTTTATTATTTAACTCCATCTTCAACTCTGTCCTAGGTCAGCCTTCACAAGGCATCAGTACAGTCACTGACGTGCAGGACTAATTTGACAAATTGTGTTTTTTCTTCCCAGATTCTCTTTCCATTTACTAGTAACAGCTTTTTTTTTTTTTTTTTCTTCACAAATGAGTATCTTCTACCCAGGATATGCCACATGGTTATAATGTGGTTACAAAGTGACAGCCACATCTCCCAGGTGATGTTTTGCAATAACACTGTGTCCTCTGGTCGTTTCCCAGGTAATTGAAAACATTGACTCCTTGGCTAATCTTGACAGTCTGTTCCTTGGAAAGAATAAAATCACCAAGCTCCAGAACCTGGATGCGCTGACAAACCTGACTGTGCTCAGTATACAGGTACTGGTTGTGTTCTGAAAGCCTTGGTAACGTGAACCACCCTGTGAGATAGGATCAGCTCTTCTAAATCACAGAATCCCAGGATGGTTTGGGTTGGAAGGAACCTTAAAGACCATCTTGCTCCACCCCTCTGAAATGGGCAGGACACCTTCCACCATCCCAGGCTGTGTCCCAAACTCCTCCAGGGATCCAGGGGCAGCCACAGCTTCTCTGTGCCAGGCCCTCACCTCTCTCACAGAGAAAAAAATTTCTTCCTAACATCTAATTTAAACCTGCCTTCCTTCAGCTTAAGGCCATCCCCCCTTGTCCTATCACTGCATACCCTTGTGAAAAATCCCTCTCCAGCCTTCTTGTAAGTCCCCCATCAGCAAGTCTGCAGGGTTAGAGTCAAACTCCTCTACTGGAAGGAAGTGTGATACTCTTTGTGTTTTCTTTTTTCATCCTTCCATGCTACTTGAGATTGACAGACTCTGATAAAATTATAAAACTGACATTTGATTTTTATGGAAGAACAGGAAATGAGTGTTATTCCCTACTTCCTTCCTGAAACACAGTTTCCTAATGTATTACAATAACACTGTTATGCCAGGTAATCCTTACAGTGACAGTGGCTCAGTGTCACTGCCTTCTTACTGAAGAGGCAAGAAATGTGAATGAGCCTGTGCTGAATGCAATCCATCCTTAATGAGCTTTCAGACAGCTTCTTCCTTTTTAAAAGGTGGAATAAAATATATTCAGCTTAATTCTTTTACTGAGTCTCCTTCTTATCCATGTGACAATGCTTGTGCATTCTAGTATCTCTTAAAGCTGCTGGTAAGACACACTGACTACCTGCTGTGGTACCTGTATGTGCCATCATTCTGTAGGACATAAATTAATTAAGGTGGTGTAACTTCCTCTCTGACCTTCCCATTTGTAAAGACCTACAAAATGAACACTGTTTGTGCATAGGCCTGTTGTTTGTTAAGACACCAAGCCAAAAACTTTCAGGTTGCAACTTTTGATGGGAAGGTCAGAGTCTGATTCTTGCTGGAGACTGGGACTCCCATGGAACTTCCTGATGCATCAGTGGTGCAGAGACCAAACAGCTGAGCTCCCAAGATCTGTGTGGGCCCAAGCAGACTATTTCCCCTTCCCAGCCATACTTTAGAGGAATGGTTTTCCCCCAGTGAGTGACATGGGTTTGGGTTTGTTTGGAGGGTACTAAACAGCCTGCTGCACTTGCAGAACAACCGTCTGACCAAGATTGAGGGGCTGCAGAGCTTGGTGAATTTGCGGGAGCTGTACCTGAGCCACAACGGCATCGAAGTCATCGAGGGACTGGAGAACAATGTGAGGCTTTGGCTGACTCTGCAGCACAATTGTTGCCCTGAGCTGCTTGTGTTAGTGGCTTTTCTGGAAGTTTTTGTTCCTCAGTTTCCCTGTTTAGGTGTGGGTTCCTGAGTCTCTTGAGAGACCACAAATATCCAAGTGTTTGTTACATGTTAGAGTAGCTCATGTGGGTAAAGATCCTCCAGATATTCTGGAGTAGAATTATTTTCATGGCATGGGGAAGGGAGATGTGGTTGAAGCAGTAGCCCTGGCTGATCCTCAGCCATGGGAAGGCTCCTGGACACAGCTGCTGCAGCCTTTCACACAGCAGTTTGTAGATAAACATGAGTGCTTTTCAATAGGACAAAACTGGAGCTGGGAGTAAGAGAGGCCAGCCATGGCATGCAGCTTGCCTTCCTGTCATGGTACATGTCTGTCTTTTTGGATGGGATGGATTTTGTGGAAGCCTGTGTCATTTTCACTCTCACCCAGCAAAAGTTTTTCTAAAATTGTTGAATTTCCTGCTGCTAAGAGTTTGTTCAACTCTGCTGCTCAAGGGGACACTTCAGATCTGATTTTTAATGCTCCTCTTAATGTATTTTGAGGAAAGCTCACTTTTTAGGAGCCCTTGGCTTGCAGTTGCCATCCAGCCAGTAACTGCCTTCATTTTTGTCACATGGTTTCTGGGGGGTCAGTAGCCCAGCTTAATGGAAAATAATCTTCCTTGTTCTATGTAGGCAGCAGGAGTTGAGCTGAATGTGAGCAGCTGGCAATAACGTGTCTGCTCCTGACAGTTTCCAACTCTGGGCCTGGAAAAAGTGGCACAGAGAAGATGAAAGGAAATCAGATCTAATATTTTTGTGTTTGCTTTGTCTAGAACAAACTCACAATGCTGGACATTGCAGCCAACAGAATTAAGAAGATTGAGAATATCAGTCACCTAACAGAGCTGCAGGAGTTCTGGGTAAGCACAGGCCAGAGCTGTTCCCCAAAATGTCTTTGCCACAGTGAGGGAACCCTTCTGATGGGCAGCATATGGACATGAGGGACTTGGAGGGAGCTCCTCTAGTTCTGGTGATCAGCTTTAAGGTCTTGACAGTCTGCATGGATAGAGTGTGTGGTGGGTTTGTGTGGTGGGGAAGGGAAGAACTTAAAATTTCTTGCTGAGCTTTGCTGCGTGGTAAAGAGCCTGTCTGTGCCTAGGAAATGGGCCCTGCCTTCATGCTCAGGTTGGTTATGAAACAGCCCCAGATGTCCTATTTCTGCAGCTCTTCTTTCTGCAAGTGAGCATGACAGAGTACCAGGGGAAGCACAGAGCTTGTTCAGAGCAGAGTTGGTGTGTTTATGGAGTTAGAAATACGAAGAAAACAAAACCAACTTCTGGTTCCATTCCTTTGAGGCAGATAACAGCTTAAGATTGCTTCTGTTTCTTTCTGGCACCCTGAATTGTTGAGCTCTTGGGCTTTCCTAAGTCAGGTCAGGAAATTCAGAGATGCCCTGTCCTGAAGCATCAGCACTGTGCCATGTTTGGGAGCTGAGTACAAACATGAAATGGAGGAGCAGCAGCAGATGTTCATGAGCTGGCAGATGCTTTAGCTCTTGTAGAGTTTCTGCATTCAAGACTGAGAATAAGAGCTGAGCTGTATAATGTCTGTCATTTGTAGTTATTTAAACTCTTGGGCAGATGCTGAGAGAAAAGGAGTGGAAAGCAGCTTCAGATAAAACCCAGCTGGAGTCTGGAGCCCAGGCTCCTTAGATGGTTTTCCTCATCTTGCAGTGTGGCTGAGGAGCCAGCCAGCAGTGTTACCTGGCCATGCTTGCCTGTAAGGAGCTCTTTAAGGAGCAGGACTTAAGAAGCTCATTTAACTGCCTATTGATCTTTTGGGCAGTAGAGGTGAGGCAGGGCAGTGGGGCTGGTGTGAGGCCTGTCCTGATCCTGTGCAATCTCCTCCTGTCTTCCTCTTTGCTGTTGCTGTGCTTATAGGAGGTGTCTGCACTGGTTACACTTGTTCTGAAAGGACAGGCCAGAGCTGAACTTGGCTGGATTCCTTTGCAAAAACACCAGTGTGTTTAGAGTCCTTTGTCAGAGCAGAGTACTGGCCAAGATCTGTTAGCTGAGCACAGAAAATGCCCTCCTGGCTTTGCTCCAGCCTTCCAACACTATGTTTAAAAAACCGACTTGTTTGAAAAGGAGCAGGGCAGAATTTTCAATGGAAACCAGTGTTGTGTCTCCCAGTTTATATTTTTTTTCCTTGTGCAGTTGAAGCCACATAACAATGTCCTTTAACATCTTAAGTAAAGAGAATTCAAAATCCTAGCCACTGTGATAGTCTTCTAGCAGTTTCCCAGTAGCACTTCCCCAGTGGAGGGACTGAGACATCTGAAAGTTGAGTGACTTGGCTGAAGTAACATTTTGATGAGCTGTAGCAGAATGAGACAATCCAGTGAGGTTTTTTTATATTTTATTTGAAGGCGACATTGCTGCAGTAGCTCTGTATCCAAAAGCAAAGGGTGCTTTTGTCTCAGGGTTGGACAGCGTGTGCCCACCTTGCAGCTTTGCTTCCTTGTTGGAGAGCTGAAGCACTCATTCCTTTGTGTGCAATTGCTGAGCCAACAGTGAGGCAGGAGAAGAACCCAAATCAGAGAACTTGGCATTTCCCCTGGAGTGTAGAAGCAGTTTTTGCAGGGAAATTTATGTAGAGGAGAGAGGAAAATGTTGCTTTTCTTGTCAGTTTGGGACCTTTTTTAATGTTTCCTGAGAAGTCATTAAAGATGGGTGTCACAGTGGAAATATATTATGATATAAAGATTTCCAGCCCATGAATGCACAGTGGAGTGGGAGATGTGTAGAGACTGGCCTGGTGCCTTGCAGGGTCTTTCCTAGCACACTGGTTGGACTGGATCTGCTGTCTGAAGGGTGGGACATCTGACCAGCAGCCAGGACAGCGTGGGGGAGTTGGGTTTAGGGCTGAGGCCTGGGATGTGAGGCAGGAAAACTCATCTCAGAGGTTCCAGGGCAAGAAGGATCTTGTAGAGAAGGTGTTTGTGAGCAGTGGTGCCCTGGTAGCAGTGACGCAGCACCACGACCGCTCTCCTCTTTTTGGGTGTCCCTGTGGGTGTGAACTTGCCTGTGTGTGCTCTGCAGATGAATGACAACCTCGTGGAGAGCTGGAGCGACCTGGATGAGCTGAAAGGAGCCAAGAATTTGGAGACTGTATACCTGGAGAGAAACCCCCTGCAGAAGGACCCCCAGTACCGGCGCAAAATCATGCTGGCCCTCCCGACCGTCCGGCAGATCGACGCCACCTTCGTCCGATTCTGAGCCCTTTGCTGCCCTCTGTCCCCTGCCCTCCTCCCAGAAATGTCCCAGCGGGGTTTTTTATCCACTCACCACTCCCCAGGTCTTCAGTACACTGACACACACAGGGCAAAAAATCAACAGAAAGCACTGAAACCAGGTCTCGTGTACAATGCACTCATTGTTTTTGAAATGTTGTTATTATTATTATTAAATCTTAACACAAGAGCCTTCAGTGTGCCTGTGGTTTTTTATTTCATGGGGGAGGTTTAACCAGAAGGTGTTTGCAGCAGACTGAAGCCATGAGAGCCACTGTTGACTCTGTGACACACATTGAGGTTAGGAATGTCCTCACAACCACCTCCAGATCAAGGCTCAACAGTGGCCTGTAAAAATGTGAAAAAAGATGACCCAGGTTAGTTACCAGGTATACCTGAGGTACAACATGGGGCTGCAGGGCGAGTAACCTTTCTGTACTCATGTTTTTAAACACAGCTACAAGCTCATGAGAGGACTGGTGACAAACTGGTGGTAATATATTAATGGTGAGCAAGGTCAGGGTTTGGTAGCACTTTGTTGCAGACTGTGCTTGCCATCAGAAAATCTGAATCTCATCCTGCTTCTACTGAAGATGGCAGTGTGGTATGTGATTCAGGCCATTGAACTGCATCTCTCCAGCAGTTGAAAAACCCTGGGAAGCATTTGCCATCTGCTGCTGTGTTTGTCCAACAGCCATGTCATCAGTCCAGGGGAACAAGGAAAACATAGGAGGGGTGCTTGAAAATGTGCTCTTGGTGGTAGTTTGATTCATTCTGATGTGACATGAATTTGTATATTTGAAAGAGTGGGATGAATCCCTTCTTCAGCTGGAAACCAGGCATATTAAGCAGGACAGTAGCAGGCTGTGTTGCATTTGCTCAGTGGCAGCTCTGCTGTGGATTGTGATGCTGTGGAGCTGGTGTGGTGACTGGGCTTAGCTGAGGAACCTGCACCCCTCCATGTCACTGAACTGGGAATGTGGTGAGATCAGTTGCTTTGAGTCCCTCAGAGTGCCACGAACTCTCCCTGGGGACTGTAAAAGCAGCATCTCAGTTACTCTGTTCCATCAGTGCTGCACCCCCACATAGCTCCTGGGCTGGCACCGTGCCCCTTGGCTGGCAGCACCCAGCAGGCAAAACACAGCTGGGATTGTTCCCAGAGTTGTAGAAACCAACACAAACTGTTCTTGTAGGTATGAGGTGAACACAATACTTCAATCTTGCATGGTGCCCCAAAACCCCTTGGCCAGGACCAGCCCCTGCAGGGTGCAAGGGGGAGCTGCTCCCCCTCGCTGCCTCTCCGTGAGTCCCACTGAGCCCTCTTTGCTCGGGGCCTCACAGGTCCCCACCTCCAGCTCAAACAAAGGCAGGGCCTCCTGGCTGCTTGGAGGAAAGTGTTTCCAAATGGTGAAGGTACCTGCACACCCATCCACCCTCCTCCTCCTCCTCCTGTCCCCAGGCTCTGCCCCTCCTGCACAGGGAGCCTGATGTTCCCCAGGAGGGGAAGCAGCCATCGACAGGAGCAGCAGGGTGGCACTTCCCAGTCTGTCCCCACAGGAGAAGAAGCAAAATTAGGGTGGGAGGACCCCTCTGCCCTGTGCCTGCACCTCAGATCCAGCTCTGTGTGAGGAACAAGCAGGGCAAGGGCCTGGGCAGCAGCTCTGGGGGTAAAAGCTGCCAGTTTGGGGCTCGTGTTGGGAGCTGCAGGAGGGGGGCAGGATGGAGCAGATCCTGGTGCCTTCATCCAGCTTTTCCATCAGTGCCTGGCCTTGTGGCCTTTTCCCCAGCAGTCCCTTCCCAGCTCCAACACGGGGTCAGGGGTGCCTGTTGGGCTCTTGTGGGATTGGGGGTTTTTGTGGCTGTCTGCCAGGAGTCCTAACCAGATGCTGCCCCAAAGGAACACCACTGCCAGGCACTCTGGAGAGCTGGGGCTGGATTGCTTCCCAGCAGAGATAGGTGTCCCTGGGCTCCAGATGGCATAAGGGCTTCTCTGTATGATGGAGGATTTTTTGGGGATAGATCACCCCAGAGATTTTCAGGACATGGATGTTTTTCCTTAGGGAGATTCTGTGCTGGGCACGTGTCACCCCAGCCTTCCTGTCTGGTCTGACCAGGGCTTTGGGAAGTCACAGGACCCGAACCAAGACAAATTCGATGCTGACATGCAACCCCCTTGACTTGGTAGGAGTTGCAAAGGATGTAAATGAAGCTGGAATTTGGCTCAATTCTGGGGCTTGGCTGAAATTGCCTGAGAGGCTGAGATGCTGGAAAGGAGTTGGGTGAAGGTGAGCTCCTGTGCACTGTGCCCAGCTCAGCAGGGCTCTGCCCCAGTTGCCAGCACAGTGCTGGTGTTCCAGGCCCCAGGCATGGCTGCACGTTCACTGCAATTCCAGGTGTGTTGTCATTTTGTGCTGCTCTGTGTGGTCACCTGTCGCCCTGATTTTCTCAAGTTTTCTCAAGCCTTCTGATGTTTGCATTCTTTGCACAAACTTTCTCACACACTTTATGTAAATAACTTATTGTTTTCATTCCTTTATGGGGGACGAGCAACCTGACAGACAGTTGGGTTGCCCAGTGACATTGAGGAGGTGGCACTGTCACCCTCCAATGACACTGGCATTTCAAAAAGATATAAATATGGAGTCAGATGTTTTAATAAAGAGTTTTTTCAGTTTGCTCTGGTGGTAACCAGAGCTGCTCCGTGTCGTTCTTGTGTCGCCTCCTGGGACGGGGGTGACAGTCACCAAGTGCCCAGCTGGCTGCCCCAGTGTGGTGGCAGGGCCACCTTCCCAGGAGGGCCTTGGCCTTTTTGAGGATCCCAGCTGGGGACATTCTTAGAGGTGCAATATTTAGAAGCTCAGGCTCTTCATGGGATGTTTCCCTCTCTTCATGGCCCAAGAATATTTTATCCCCACACTGATCCATCCTTACTGTAGGAACAGGAGGCCCAGCCTGTTCCCTTGCTTCCAGGAGTGGCTCACTGATGTTTTTAGGTGAAGTTAGCGGATGTCTCTCTGCTGCTTCATTGGTGCCCAGAAAGAAGCTCTTGTGTCAGAAGAATTGGTGTTGGTTGTCAATGGCTTCTGCCAAGAGGTGCTTTGCCCACCTTGATTTTAGCCAGGAGCAGGCTGGGGAAATTGAGGCTGTTTGGTGTTTCTTTTCACTGCCTCTCTTGAAAGTAATGATGAAAAGCCACATAATTTCTGAGGAGCAACCTGATGTTATTAAAAAGGCCAAATAAGGGGAGGTTTAGACTGGATATTAGGAACAAATTCTTCCTCCAGATAGTGGCTGAGCATTGAAAGAGGCTCCCTAGGCCAGTGGTCATGGCCCTAAGCCTGCCAGAGCTCAAGGAGCATTTGGACAACACTCCCAGGTGCAGGGTGTGATTCTTGGGGTTGTCATTGTCCCGTGCAGGACGAGGAGTTGATCTTCAATGATCCTTATGAGTCCCTTCCAGTTAAGGAAGGTATTAAATACCTTAATGAGGGACAAGGAGAGATTCCCAGGTTCCTTTTTTTTTAGGTGGTGGATGCACTGGAAGAACTGTTTCTCTTCACTGAATGTACAATGTCCTCCCTGTCTGCCACTCATGCTGTGACACTCTCCTGCTCTCCCACCTCTGTCACTGCAGGCATCTTTTTATCTCCTTATTCACCTCCCATGTGTGAGGGATTCCTGTCTGCTCAGCTTCTCCAGGTGTTTCCAGTTCCTAAGCTGAGCTCACTTTGCCTGGTCTTTTAGATGTGAAGTGCTGGGGCATGCACTGGACCCAGCTGCTGGTGTGGAGAAGGAGTCTCTGACCTTTCCATCACCAGATCACATGTGCTGGGGGCCATGCCTTTGAGCTGGGTAACCCCAAAGAAAAGTCCTTACCTACAGTGGCAAAGATGCAAGAGGAGGTTGTTCTACAGCACGTGTTTGGCTGAAGTGGTGGAGGAGAGGGGCACTCAGAGAGGGCCTGGGTGGTGACGTGGCAGGAGAACACTGCACCAGACCACTGACCTCTCCTGTCCCCTTGCTTTCCACCTGAAAACATTCCTGCTGATAGGTGTCCCCAGATGGGGACACTGGCACCACAGGAGGGGTGGTGGGGCTGTGCAATGTCCATGAGCCACGGGCACCCCATTGCCTGGGTCTGCTGCTCAGCACTAGGGGAAGGAAGGGGCATGAAGGCTCTGCCATGCGAGAGAGGAGCTCCACAGATGACCCCCCCTGCAGCCTGGTGGGGCAGGATGGTGGCACTGGGTGAAGAGGCCATGGAAATGCCCCAGGTGGGTGGTCACAACCCATTTCTGCTGCAGCCAGGCTGCCTTGGGGAATCCCTGTGCTCCTCACCCCAGACACCTCACCCCCAGCCCAGCCACACAGCCCTGGACAAGAGGAGCATGAGGAGCATGGCCAATGTGAGTAGCAACAGCTGCACCAGGATAGGTGAGGGAAAAAGGCTTGGTTTGGAGTTCATCTCCTTTCCGTCCTGCAGAGGAGGCTGGGGCAGGAGAGGTTGAGTAGCACAGGAAAAGCCCCAGTGCTCCATGGCTGGAGCTGGCAGCTGGTCCATCATGTTCAGAGGGCACAGGACCCCCAAGCCCTGGCAGGCACCATTTTACTCATGCTACTCATCCTACTCAGGTGCTCCAGACCTTCCCTTTCACGAGACAGTGCAGTCCTCAGTCCTGCTGATCAATTCTCCCAGCTTCCCATGCTAGGAACACCCAAGTGAAGTGGCTGAAGCACGTTCTTCCCTCAGCTTCTTGTTTCACTCACAAGACAGTGCCCAGCCCCACAAGATCACCAAATCCTGGAGGAGAGAGACATGCAGGACAAATATGGCTTTGGGTTCCATCATGAGATCCCTTTCCTTGCCTCAGACTTGGTCCTAGTGTGGGAAAACATCCCCCAGGAGCTGGGCTGGCAGCAGGACAGCTGTGAGAATTGCAGGAGAGATCTGCTGCCATCCACAGGACCTGGAGGAAGAAATTTCTGGACAAGCTTCACTCTGCTGGGGTACACATAGGAAAGGTACCCAGTGATCTGACTCCAGATTTCTATCCCCTTGTGGTAAATGCAGCCTTGATCTGTGGATTGTTGGATCCAGGGCAAGATATTCCCTGCCATGGGGGCCTCTTACAGGAGGGGAGCCAGGGGTGTGATGTGTTTGTGTTCATCTCCTGGGTCAGCTCTGCCAGGCTGATCCACACCAGCACAGTCACCCCAGTGCTGCCCACATAAACATGTACAGGTGCCAGCAGCCTTATCTTTTATCTTCTGCTGGGGTCACCTTCTCCCCACAGCACACGACTTGTCTGGAGAAGAAGGTGCTGCTGAAGGCACCCTGCAGCCTGCTCTGCTATTCCAGCAGCAGCTCCAGCTCTGGGTGCCTCTGCAGCTGAGGGGCTGCAGTGCCCAAGCTTGCAGGGGAAGGGGACAGTGCCCCAGTGCTCCTGGGTGTCCCACTCTGCATGACCAGCTGCATTTCTGATGGGGTTTGCAGCCTCCTTGCTTTCCAGGGAACCCAGTGACCCCCAGTCACCACTCTTGTCCCGTGGACAGCTGTGGGATTCTCACTTCGCTTCTGAACTTCTCCAGAGCCCCATCCCTTCTTTCCCTGGCTCCTGAAAAGCAGGTTCCTGGGCCTTTGGGCAGGGCTAAAGGACAGGGGAGTGCTGCTGCCACCATGGGCAAGGAACACTGTGGCAGGGGAACTGTCCCATCAGAGAGTGGGAGCACCCACATGGCCAAAGGATGCCTGGGACTGCGGCAGTGCCAACTGGCTGTGGGCTACCTGGGCCCAGTCTGGGACCCATCATCAGCCCTTTTGTTCCACACCTTGGCAAACAAGAAGAGAGCTCTGTGTGAACCAGATAAACCCTTCTTTCCCTGCATCCCTGCTCCGGATGCACTCCTGGAATCAGTGCCTGGGGCTCCTGCAGGTTTGTTGGCTGTCCCACAAACTACCTGAGCTTTCTGGGGATCCACAATGAGGAGCTGAGTGCCAGGTGGGACAGACCAGCCCCTGCACTGGTGTTCCCAGCTGGTGTGTGCTGTGGGAATGCCTTCCCATGCTCAGGGTCCCATCTCCCTGTGCCAGCAGGGCAGCCCAGGTGGATGGAGCTGGCACAGGAGCTGCTGGTCTTCATGGTGGGGAAGCAGATCAGCAAAAACATGCAGGAGGTGGCCATCCCATGAGTATGTCCTGGCTTGCCAGGGCCATCACACATCCCTGAACTCACACAGGGTGCCAAGGGCATGTTCAGTAGCAGAGGACATGGTGGCCCTTCTTTTGTTCCTTCACAGAGCTGCAGTGCTGGTGGTGTAAGCAGAAGCTCCTCTTAACCAAGAAGGAGGGTGAGGAGGGGGAGTTGGCCCCGGTGGAGCAGACACACTGGGCTGTGGACCACAAGCTGCTGGGGTTCACAGGGTTGTTTGATGAATTCCTGGAGATGGATAGGGACTGGCCTCGGGCTGGGGAGAGCTGAGAGGTGCTGGGAGAGAGAAAGCTGGTGTGGAGAGGCAGGAACTGCAGGAGTCCCCCGGAGGAAAGAGCTTCCACCCTGAGCAACCTGCAGGGGCTGGAGGGAGAAGAGCTGCCCCACTTCCCACAGGATGGGGCTGTGAGATGCTGCAGTTGATGCTGTCTCCTCAGTCCATCCCTCCCTGCTCCTCTTCCTCCTTTCTCCTAGTCCTGCACTTTGGCTTCATCACGATCTTTGTGGCAGTCTGTCCCCTGGCATCCCTCTTCACCCCGCTCAGCAACAGGATGAAGATCTGCCTGGATGCCCACAAGTGCATCTGTGACTACCAGCAGCCTGTGGCTGAGTGGGGATGGGGCATTGGCACCTGGTTCTCCATCCTGGAGGTCATCACTCACCTGGGCAGCGGGACGTGAGGGGGCTGCAGGTGGAGTAAGGGAATTGGAGAACTCGTTTGGTTGTTGCAGGATGCAGCGTGATGAGGGGAGCAGCAGTGCTCGGGGTGGGTCTGCCTGTGCAGAAGGTGCAGCTCCAGCCATGGGCAGTGGGCAGCTGTTATGCTCTGGGCCTTGCTTGGTAATAAGTGGGAGAAGAGAACAGATGTCTGCTATCCCAGACCAGTGTCATGTCTGGTTTGTCAGGCTGAGGGCAAGGAAAGGCAGAAAGCCATGCAAACAGCACAGGGCATGGAGGAGGGTGGAGATGGGGTGTCCCCCAGCTGCAGGATCAGCTGCTGCACATCTCCCTGCTTCCAGGCCTTCCTCATAGTCTTGACCTCTGATTTTCTGCCCCATGCACACTACAGGTACATCCACAACAGCAGTCTGCACGGCACATGAACTTGCCCTCGGTGCGCGCACCACGGGACTTTGTCCTGCAGAGCAACAGCCATGCAGGAGGGAGCCTGCTCCTGCCTCGGTTGGCTCCTCCCTCCTTAGGCTCGGATTTTGCCTTTCTCTGCCTCTGCCACAGCAAACATTTTGTTTAGCAGAGCGACTTTCAGCCAGGTCCACGTTGTCCACCCACTTCCTTGAGGTCCTGGGGGTGCTCACTCCTGCCAGGGCTGAGCGTGTGCTGGACATGTCTCTGTGCAGGGCAGCGGGGAGGGACACTGCACACCGTTGTGGAGGAAGGGGCTTTTGTGAAGAGTGAACTCCCCTGGGGTTGGGTTACCTGTGAGATTTAGGTCCCAGCAGAAGCTGAGGACTGGTTTTGCTGTGCTCTGGCATGCCAGGCTGGGAGCAGGAGGAACTGCTAGGGAGTTCAGTCAGTACCTGCTGCACTTTGCTCCCCCAGTTACAGAGCATTCAGGGACCAGACTGGCAGCCTGGGTTTCATCATCACCTTTGATGATGATCATCACCAGCTGCTGAGCCCAACTGGGTGGCCCAAGGTGTGGTGCTGGGGCAAGAGTAAGGACTCACCACAGCATCCAACCCACACCTCTCATTCACTTCCAGCATTTGGGTTTCCTTACTGGATGTGTGATTGCATGGCCAGTACCTGACATTCCTGAGGCTGTGCAGGTTAAGATGAAGTGTGAACAGTACCTGGCCAAAGAGGCTCTGGCTGCAGAGTAGCTGAGCAAGAGGGACCATGGCTGATGCCTCCCCTTCCTCCCTTACACCAGCAGCATCCCTGGCACCAGCTGCCTGGAGGCAAGCAGGTTTGTGTTTCCCTATGAGGAGGGCACAGCCCCCGCCCCTTTCCTGCTCTCACCCCCTTCCTTCGACCCACCACTTGCCATGTGAGTCCCACCCCTTCAAGGGCATGGCCAGAGCAAAGGCTCAGGTGTGCAAACTTGGAAGTCCTTGAATCCCTGGCTAAACCCAGCCCAGCATGGGCTATCTTGGATCTCACCCCACAGCAGAAATAATATCCACCACACTCCAAGCTGTTTCAGGTTTTATTTTAGAATTTATAAAATTCCAGTGTCATCCATACTCATGAGCCTTTTTACATGTTTGCATATAGTCTCCAAATTCCAAAGTTAAGGCCAAGGGATCATTGCTATGGAAACGTACAATATGGAAGACGTCAAAGAGAAGAAATGGACACATGCCACAGTCTGCTGCGGAAGGAGGGTGGTGGGGGGACAGTACTAGGTACAATCACTTCATGACCTTCTTTAGAGTGGAAGGTTGGGCTGTGGGGCATGAGCCCAAGGCAGTGGGTGCCCTGGATGTAACTCAAGCCTTGCTGTGCAACTGGTGAGGGCACGGGGGCATAAAGAGGAGGAAGGGGTGATAGGCTTGGTGATACAGGGCAGACTTAAGCTACAGGGTATTAACCATCTTCTGACAGACGCAGATGGGAAGGTACCACCCTAGTTCCCCTTCTCCCGTGCTGGAGGCAAGGCCACCCTGTCCTTCAGGGGCAACCAGGCACCCCATAACGGGCCACGGTCCGTTTCACTTGGTTCTCAGACTAAAGGAGAGCACTGTGAGGTTTTGGTTTGACTTCTGCATAGCAGTCTCTGCCAAGAAGAGCTGGCGCAGGAAGGAAAAGCATCGGCATGTTCGGCCTGTCCCAAGGAGGGAAAGGCAAGGCAGCTGGGCTCAGCCTGCCACAGTTGTGCTCTGTCAGTAGCACTAGACAAGAGAGGCTAGGGACTCCTGCTTGTCCAAGAGCTGAAGCAGCGGGGACAGAGGAATGGCTCAGACTACAAGCTCTGTAGGACCAATGCAGGGAAGTGGGAGCACACAAAAAGCCAACGCTACACGCCTCCCTCCATGAAGACATGATATTCCTCTTACTTGCTGGAGGAGCTTAAGACAACAGCTTTTGAGCAAGCTGTGGCAGGGCCCAGGTACAAGAGGCCCCGAGTACAGATCATGGATCACCCTCTACCACATAATGGAGGTCTCAGGAGGACTCGGCACACACTTTATCCCCCAATGCTGTCGCAGCAGAATCCTGCCTCACACAACCTCTGCAGCCCAGGGCTACGGCACAGCTGCACCCACGGCCCTGGGGCTAAGCCCTGTGCTAGCTCAGCATGCAGTCCTATGGATTCACAGCCTGCCTCAGCACCACCATGCTCTGCGTCCCTCGGGAGCAGCTCTCACAGCTGTGCAGAGACACAAGGCTCCTCTTGCTTCTCCTCCACGCTTCTGCTATGGCTGCCCAGGTGACAGCTGGAGTAGTTGCTAACCCACGACCATTGAGAGGCCCCCATCATACTGCTGTTTGAGGTAGAAAGAAGGCAACAGGAACGCTGTGACTGCCACTCATGCCGAGCTGCTGCAGCACTAACAGCGAGCTGCAGCTTCTCCAGGCTGTGCGCCCCACCAGCTGCTCCTGAGCCGCGTCACCGCAGCCACCTCGGCCGAGCCAAACCTGTCCCATCCGGTCACACTGCCGTGTGCTGGCTCTCCTGCCTGCTCACACTGCTGGGAAGGGGGAACAAGGAGTGGGGTCTGTCATCAAGCACTGGAAGACTGGTCAAGTGTGCAGGCTGGGGCTGTGCTTGGTGCGGCGCAGGGACGCGCGCTCGCTGTGCTCACAGGTGTTTTCCTGACCAGGGTAGCCATACGTTGTTCTGGCCCCTTCCATCTCTGTTGTCTCTACAGCCTATTGAAGGTTTTGTTTAAAAAACAGGTTTCTGACCTTATAGATTATTTGAAGCTCTCTCCCCACAGTCAGCTATCAGCATTAAATGAATTTTTGGCAGTTAAAAGGAAAAAAAGTTGATTGCACTCTACAAAGGTAAGGTAAGGCCTGGGATAAACACAAAGGAAAGAGGGCAAACGTTTTGGCTTTAGAAAGTCAAGGAAATTTATTTCCTGAGGTCATGAGACAGGAAGTAGATTCCTAGCCACAGTAAAGGAGGTCTCCTAATGAAGGCAAGAATGCCTAGTCAGACATGCTCAAGAGAGCAGATTGCTCTGCTAGCGCTTGGGAAGCTGCAAATCTTAGCCACTTGGAGTCAATTATGAAGTTTCTAACAAAAACACACACATTTAGTGTTTGAGTGGAAGTCTTGTTCCAAAGGAGGAAAGAATATCCATCAAGAGATGAGGGTGGGTCCTAGACACGGTGATAGCTGAGGGGAGCAGGATGGGGTCTAGCACTCCAGACACCATTAGGAGACCTCTTGGGACAATTGATTTGTGCTCCAGCCGCTGGGTCAGATTTCAGACAGGAAGTATTTGTGGCAGGTTAGTGTCAGGTCAGCGGGCTGGAGGAGTTTCTGCTTCCAGGTCATTATCGTTTGGGTCCCCAGGGAAGAGTCTTGGGGGCCACTTGAGCCCCAAAGCTGGGGAAGTCTTCAGAACTGCTCATATCAGGGGCCTAGAGCAAACAAAAAGGGAACAAGTTAAGCTCCTGCCCTGCCGTGAACTTACATGGTGAGGCCCTGAGCTAAGCAGCATCGTTGATATCCCAGGAGGAGAGACAATGGGGAAAGGACAAAAAGGATCATTGTGGCCCCCAGGACATCTAGAGGTGGCATTGAGGAGGGTGCAGATAAGGTGCAAAGGGCTCCAAGGGTCCCAGCTCAGTAACTGGAACACTGGAGCAGGATCAGGCCAGCCCTGCAGCAACACTGGGGCAGCTAAGGACGAGCTGCTACATGTCCCAACTCAGAGCTGCAACCACTGAGCCAGTTCTGTGCTGCCGTATGAGTCTCAAGTCCCAGGCCCTGCTCGTACCCCTAAAAGTAACACAACCTGGCAGGACACTTTCTGGTAAGGATCCTCCATTCCCCAACAGCTCCACACTGATGTAGCCAGAGTGACAAGACACTGGGAAAGTGCTTTGAAAGATGGACAGGAGAGCCCAGGCCTGTGCTCAGGCCACAAAGAGCAGCAAAAAGCTGCTTTCTCTATCACCAGGGAGAGTGCTCTGTGTCCCCAGCACAGACAGAAGTGTCCCCACGCCCTGTGACCCCAGCCTGCAGCACAAGCACCACTCACCTTCTCGTTGTTGACTGTGGCCCAGGGGGCATCTCTCACCACAAAGCCCTTGGATGGGGCCTTGGACTCTTCATGTGAGGAGGGCTTCATGTACACCTGCATTGCCTCGTTGTCCACCACATCTGCAAGCTGCAGTAACACAACCAGTGAGGGGGGATCTGGACAGCTCCTCAAACTGGAATAAAATGCCCACCCCTCCATCTCACCACACTGCAATCTGTTCAAGCTCACCAGCCTGTTCTACAATGACCAAAAATGGTGTGTCTGCACTAGTCTGAGGGCCACAACTTTTAACTGGTGCAAGCAGCTACAAGGCAAGAATGTGCACCTCCTGGGGTGTCCCAGCATTCTCATTCACTGTCCTCTCCTGGACATGAGGAGAGGGGGCAGTCCAGCTGGTTTGAGGGACAGCTGCAGTGGAGGCTGACAGCCACCTGCACAGGGCTCAGTTTCTCTGATGCAGTGGAAGAAAATACCACATGGACATAGTTCAGACATCCAGCTCTGTGGCAGGGGAAGCTCTTGCTAAGCCCCATCACAGATCTGCTGAACACTTACATATTCCTCCTCCAAGTTTAGGATGTGATCAATAGCTTCTTCTACATTCTCAGGGAGTCCTGTCACAGTCACACAGTTGGGGTCAGGAGCTCCACTCTGGGGAAAGCGAATATCCACCTGTAACACAAGGAACAGTGCAAGACTTATACCTGCACATCTGAAATGCCAGAGACTGCTCTTGTCATTGGAATCACAGATCACTGTCACTGATGCCCTAATTACTGCTAGTTCACAGCCACAAGTCTGTTTCAGACCTCCACAGCTCAGACACTGAGGGGTGAGCAGGTATATAGCTGGCCCCAAAACTTGCCCAGTTTTCTGTGGAAGAAAGCAGAGCAGTCTGTAGTAAGGACCCAAATTCCAGCAGCCCCTGCTGCTCTCACTCCCAGAGGCTCACTGTTTTCTGGGCAGTTCCTGCAGCACAGGCAGGAGAGGGGCTGCATTTCCAGACAGTGTCCTCACACTGCTGCACGCATTTTTACCATTGAGCCATCACCACTAAGCACAATGAGCTTTCTGTGTTTGCCACAGAATAATCCTGGCTGACAATGGCTTTATAGAGCTGGCCTAGCGCACCCCATGCACAAGCACTGGGCTCGCTCACACCCTGCCTTCCAGATGGATGCCAGAAATCTAAACAAGACAGGACCAAACCCAAAGGCAGCTCATTTGGGAACCAGTTTGTTTCAATAACTGAGCCCAGCCAAAATGCAAGTCTCCAAAATCCCATCCCTCAGTATTCACATTCACTGCTGGCTCTGCAGTAAAGTCTGCTGCTGATGCCATATGCTACCAGGGCAGAGGTCCCTGATCTTCCCAGAACCAGCTGACTTTGCCACATCCACAGCTCTGAGAATAAGGCGTGATTCCCAGAGTCAAGGGGATCCACAGTGGCCTAGAGGAAAGCCAGAAGAACTCCCTAAATTAAGCTCAAGTAGCTGGGGGGGTCTGGGGACAGCCTCCTCGCAGAGCCTCCCAGCAAGAGGCCTGGCTGCCCACTTCCAGTAATCAGAGTAGCTGACATACACACCTTCTCCTCTCTCTCAAGATCATCTGGAACCCTGTCTGCAAGAAATACAACAAAAAGGACTCCACAGAGGGACAGAACTCAGTGCTGCTTGCAAAGCTAATCCAGAGCACTAAGAAAGCATTTCTGGGTTCCACTTCTGTCTGGGTTTCAGCAAAACAGGAAAAGATCCTGGTCTAGATCCCAGAGAAACATGACTCATAGCTGAGGTAGTGTGGGGATGTTTCAGCTGGTGTCTGACTATGGTGTCCAGACAGCCCAGGTGCCCTGGGCCAGGGATGCTGCTCATATGTTGGTGCAGCTGAAGGTGAACAGGGCAGCACTGGCTTTTCTTTCATGTGTGTTCTAGCTGAAGATGCTGAACAGGCACAAGACACAAGAACCACAAGATGAGAGCCTCATTCAGCACCAAGCTCTTTCCACAGGAGAACCTGGCTGCCCAGGCCCAGCCTGACCTGTGTGGCATCGCCCACTGCTCACCTTGAACTCATCCATGATTTTGCGGATGGCTTTTCCACGTGCACCAATGATGCGTGCGTGAACACGATGGTCCAGAGTCACATCCTCGGAAACCATCTGCTCCAGCTCGCCAACGATCTTCATGATGGCGTCCCGGGCAGCCTCGGCGTTCTTCTCATAGCCAGTAATGGTGATCTGGTCCTGGGCCTGGGGCACAGAGACGTGTGAGAGACCAAGCTCATAAGGAGCTGAGCAAGCTTTCTCCCTGCTAATCCCCTTCACCATCCACCTTATCCAAAGGCAGTGGAGAGAGTTCAGAGCTCTCAAGAAGATGCTCAGAGACAACCAGTAGCCATCCTTGCACTCAGTCTGATCTCTCACCTGGCTTTCATCATCCTTGTCGGGGAACTGGATGTTGACCTCATGCTCTGTGCGTATCTGGGTGATCACTGCTCCCTTCCGCCCAATGATTTTAGGGTGATACTTGGGATCTACAGTGACTGTCAGTTTGAAGCTTCGCAAGGCCTGGAACAGACGAAGCAGAGTGAGAGCAGGGAACACACCATGGCTGTTCCAGTGATGTCCACTTAAGTCACAGCATTTTCTTCGGGCTTCTGAGATGCATGGAACAGATTTTACAGGGCCATGCTTGAGCACCCAAGCCATCCATCCATTGGAGTCTTGTGCTTTCACCAAGTTCAGAGGGAAACTGCAAACAGCAAACAATCACCCAACTCATCTCTAACCCATTCTGCAGAGCTGTGATAAGGATTCAGTGAGGATAGGTAGAGAGAGACTGGCAGCACAGTCAGGTTCCCACCCACCAGTGTCTCAAAAGTATGTGAAGGTGTGAGGGAGACCTGGACAGTCCAAAGTTACATTCCCAAACTCTCCTGTCAGTTCATGGTAAATGAACTACCTCAGAGTAAACCATTTATTACCATTCCACACCCACAGAGCAGCTAAGGGTGTCCCTAAAAGATGAGGTGTTCCAGGAGTCTGCGCCCAGAGGCTGAAGCCATGTTTGGCTGGAAGGAGGACAGGCACAGGCCTTACCCGATCCTCTTGTTCAGCTTGCAGCTCCTTCACTCTTTCCAGGAGCCCAACCTTGGCACGGTCCAGGTTGGTAGCCAGCCCAGTGATTGTGATGATATCTGACTGCAGCTCAGGAGCAGGCACCTGGATGTTCACCTGAGTAAAAAGTAGCAATTATTTTGCACCACTGCTCATTCCGTATCACTTGTGATGCCTCTGACTGCAAGCTGGCATCTTGCTGGTCTCCCCTGGCACAAAAACCAGCTCCCACCCAGGCAGCCTAAAAACCACAGAATGGCTGAGGTTTTAAAGGACCTCTGGAAGTCATCAAGCTGGGCCACCTGGAGCCAGTTGCCTGGGACCATTTCTAGATAGTTTTTTAATAGACCTCTGTTTCTCCAGCCCCTGTGCTGGCCTAGAGAGGCCAGGAAACAAATATATGTTCAACAACACTGACTGCAGCCAACCTGCATCAGCCCCGGAGGCTCTGGAGAATTCTCCTGAATGGGCAGGCACAGCAGAGCTGTTTCCCAGGGCCCAGGAGGAAACAACTCTCACACTGATGAGGAATCCCTGCAGACACCAAACAAGTCATGCAACACTCACAACATCAAGACTGATCGTACAGCTTCAGCATGAAACCTACCAAGCCCTGGATCCAGGGTCCAAAACACCAGGGATCATTTTCCTATTATGGAGCCTTGGACTCCACGGCAGACCTGAGTATGTTGTAACTGTCCAAACCCCCAACATGGTCACTTACAGATTCTCCAGGACAGAGGAGATGGAAGGAAGGGCATCAACTTACTTCAAACTCATCCATCATTTTGCGGATCCCACTTCCTTTCTGGCCTATTATGTAACGGTGAAGATCAAAGGGAACTTCCACCTCAATGGTGACAGGAACCAGAGCCTGCAGGGGATGGAGCACAGTTTACCAGTGGAAAAACTTCTCCTGTCTTCTAGCTTGCCATATACTTGCCCAAAAGAACACGTTGCTGAACAGAGGTACATTCCCTTGTAGTCAGGATACAAATCTGATAGAAAGAGAGGACAGCTGGGAACACCAAAATGACTTGTTGCATGTTTTCAAAAGAAGCCATCTGAAACCCCACCTTTGGGACAGGTTGCTTTCATATCTTTGGCTTCAGTCTAGCAGAGACTTGGAAAACATCACTACAGAAGCATGGCAAGGTCTGCTGAACCTGGAATGACTCAGCCTCAACCAGACTCCTCCTCTTCCCAGCTGTGCTCCATAAAACAATCATGTCATGCTTTTATGGCTATTGGGGCTGCTTACAAGCACTAGTAATTACGAAGTCAGCACTATGATTCAAGCTGCCAGGCTAAGTCACAGAGCAGAGGGGCTTCCCTTCAGCAGTGCAGACCCCCTCTACAGCCAACATCACCGACCACTTCCACTGCACCTGGACTGAGCAGCTTTTACTACCACCACCAAAAATTATATCCAAGCACCACCACCTTAACAGGGTAAGGGGCTGAGAAAGCAACACACCTGCAGTGCCTCCTTTGCTGCCTCACACTTCTCCCTGCGGCCAGAGATGATGATGATATCACACTTCTTCGGAGAGCTGGGATCTGTGTCCTTTCCTTCCTTGCCTTCCCCACCTTCCTCACCATTCTCCTGCACAGCTGGCTCCACAACAGGGGCTGAAAACATGGAAAGTCTCGTGTTCAGTGCACAGAGCCCCCTCCTCGCTCGTCATCTCCCTCCTCCAGATCCTAAGGCTCAGCCACCAATGAGAGCTCAGAGAGACCTCACTAAGCCCACAGAGCCTTTTCTGTCAGGATAAGTCCTTATTCTACCTGTACTCTGCAGTGACAACATGTTCACAACACCCAGGTCTGCAGTTTGACCTCCTGAAACTGTCCCCTTCCCAAGAGGACAAGGTTGATGCTAAGCCCAGATTCAAGGACACTGCAGGAACACCAGGGATCAGTTCTCTCCATAAATTTTAAGTAGAACATACCCACTGCTACAGATTGTAGGCTACACTACACTTATTTGATCATCCTAACTACCATCCAAACATGCATCCACAGACATACCTGGGTTTTCCTCCCTGTCAGGGAATTTGATCTGGACGCCATAATCCCGGGTGATCTGCTGGATCCGGGATCCCTTGGGGCCCATAATGGAGCGGTGGAACTTTTGTGGAATGGTGCATTCGATTGTCACTTGAGCTTCCTGTGGGAAAGCAGAGTTGCTTTATTGTGATGCAGTCTCTTTCACACCAGAAAACAAGATGTTTGTGCATGGTGAAATCCAAAATGGACACAGAGAGGAGTCAGAAAAGATAACAATGGCTGACAAGGGAAGAACTGAAAATTTCCAAGAATTGTTCCTCTCTTAGAAGAACAGAAGATTTAAAGAAGGTTGCCTCCAACTCAGGACATTAAAGGCTTCCAAGAACAAAGCTCAAACTCTTTAGTACCCTGAAGAGGAGGAAGCATTAAAAGAAATGAAAAAAAAAATAAAGGTAGACGGGAAGAGAACAGACTTGACACTTGACTGCTTCCAAAAACCAATACTAACAATGCAGGAAACCCCTTAAAGCAATGACTGCCCAAGGCCAGACATGGAGAGGCATAAGAAGGCTCCAATCTTTTAAAGTCTAGAGGTACATCAAGGAGTGGCCTCCTACTTCCACCCCTAAAAATCAGGAAGATTGTCAGAGGAGATTCATTCATACAGCATTGACATTTTGGAGCCAGCTGCTACCCCCAGGCCAGGACCTAAAATCTGCAGATCCTGTATGCTGACAGCAAAGGTTCAAATCCAAGAACTACCATGGGACTTGTTCACATAAAGCTTGGTCATACAGCAGGTTCAAGAAGGACAGAGTACAGAAGAAACAGAGGAAGTACTGAAGGAACAGAGTATGGAAGAAACAGCTTTTCTACAACATACCAGGTCCTCGATGATCTCCTGGATGCGTTTCTTGGCTGCCTCCACACAGTCCTTGGCTCCCTTGAGGGTAACTTTATCGCTCTGGGTGCCGGAGCGCGGGAAGCTGACCATCACACCACCATATTCATCTGCAATCTCACGGAGAACTTGTCCTCGACGGATGACAAAGTGGCGGTGGTGCTTGGGGTCAACCACCATGGAGTCTTCAACCACGTTATCCTGTCAACACACAACAGCCAGTCAACCCCACCTGTCATGGTGAGCCTGCAATCATGAGTTGGCTGCAATCAACAGCAATCAGCTTACAACCTCACTCTAAGGTAAGGAAGGATCTTCCTGAGCTCCCATGAAGGGCAGCAAATGGTTTTAGGACAAGCAGGTCCTTCATGCTGACTCGTTACACCTTGCAACAGTGAGAGGCAAGAAAGTAGAAAAAGTTCATACCAAGTTCTTGATGAGGGCCTCTAGCTCCTTCTGTGCCTCTTTGACAGCCTCCTCTGTTCCCATGATAGTGATCAGTTCCTGATCTTTGTCCTCAGAGGTGGGGAAGATGATGCGGGCCCCCGTGTTGTCTCGCACCTTACGGATGTTGCCACCACCCTTACCAATGAGGAATTTGTGGTACTCTGGCTTTGCACGGAGGTCCACAGTATAACTCTTTGTTTGCTGAAAGGAGCCAGAGACCCATGGAACATGTCAATATACAGAAAATATCCATCAGCACCAACAGTCAGCATGTAGATATGCTACCTGCACCCACATGCAAAGTGCTGCAAAAGCAAGGTAGATGCAGTGCACTGTTGAAAGTAAAAAAAGTATACAATGTTTTAAACTAAAAACACTACCTCAAAGACATTCTCAGGGCCAAAACAACTAATGGTACACTCAGCATGACCAATAAGAATATGAGCAGAGACTTCCCTAGGAGAAGGGTCTGACCCACACAAAAGACAACGCAATCATTTGCTAACTGACTGCTGCAAGCCAGGCTCCCAGAGGCAACAAACCAATTTCCAGAGAGAACATTTTCATGTGCTGACCCTAGAAAGCTCGCTATTAAAATGACCAATCAGTCAGCCACAATTCAGAGCAAGGTCTTGTAACTAAAAGCTCTCAAATCTGAATATATGCAGTGAAATGGAAGAACTGGAGCTGAAATGCAGAGATCAAGAAAAAAAGTGAAGGAGATCTACAGAGTAAAGTGTTTCAGAGAGGTGCAGATACCCAAAAACATTCAAACCACAGAAGCAGGGAGCCTTAACTCTGAGTATATAATCAGTTTGGCCAGAGATGGATTACAGACAGTTCTTCTGCCCATAAGAGAAGAATTCACTGTCACAAGGATGGAAGAACAGCTTTCTTTTAATCATCCTAACTGTACTAAAATCCCTTAAAAGAGGATTTGTTGCAGTGATGCCAAAGGCTTCCATGCAGACAGAGAGAATCGCTTCAACCTCCAAAAAGAAACAGCTGGTCAAACCAACCTGCTCCTTCCTGTATAAGGCAAGGCTCACCTTCTCCTCTGCCAGATGTAGCAGCTGTTTCTTGGCTTTCTCCACATCCTGGGCTGGGCCCCTGATGGTCACAGTGTCACTGCCAGAGCCCTCTGTGGGGAAGTGGATGTGGACCCCACCACATTCCTCCATGATGGAGCGGATGAAGCGGCCTTTGGCGCCAATGAGAGAATTGTGGAGTTTGGAAGGAATAGAGACCTCCACCTCTGTGATGTTGGCCTAAGTGAGGACAGTATGGGATGTTAGTCAAGCTATAGCAATGTGTTTGTGCAGACTCTGCTTGCCCTCTGACTCCCACACTGCCAGGAGCTTTGCAGAGCTGAGTGTGAGAAATGCCTGACCAGAGGGAATTGGGACTGGCCACTCCTAACACATGAGCAGCCACAAACTTCGGTTGAAGAGTCATGAACAGACTGACATCCACATTTGTCTCCCCCCTGCCGTGCCCCACTACAAGCACTTCAGTATTTCTATCTCCTGTAACTCCTGTATTTATGTTTTCAAGTCCCTAATCTGCCACCGGTCAGTTGTTTCACTTACCAGTTCCTTTTGGATAGCCAAAATTCTGTGGCGAGCAGCCTCACAGTTTGCTCTTTTGCCTGTGATAACAATTGTCTCAGAGTTGCTGTTCTCAGCTGGGAGATCTATTTTGGTGTTGCTTTCTTCACGGATCTGCCACAAAAAAAAAAAGACAAAACATCCCAGCAAAATAATTTGAAAGGTGTCCCATGTCAGAAAAAGAGGCCTTGGAGGTTTTATTTTACATTACCAATGAATGAGATTTCGCTGCAGGCAGCCGCCATAATGAGCAGCAAAGACAGAAAAGATATCTCACCTTCTTGATGTTGGCACCTCCTTTCCCTATGATGTTCTTGTGGAATTGTTTGAAGATGGGAACAGAAATAGAAAAGCTGTTTTCAACCTAAGAGAGAAAGGAAGGGAGAATTGAAGATTACACCATCCTGGCAAGTGAGACCCCATCCCAGGAACTTGATAAACAAGCTTCTGACAACAGGCTTAGACCCCAGGAATTCTCCATACGGGACACTTCCAAGAATAAGCAAAGACATGTACTCTCTCCTATAGCCCTTAAATAACAGGTATTACTTTCCTGCCCCCCTACACATAGAACCATGACCACAGTTCCCTCATCTTGAGGTGTGTCAGCTCTAGCCAAGCCACTACAGCTTTCCTCTATTCCAGGATTATCCAGGTATGAAAGAGAGAATAATAGATAGAAGTCTCCCTTACCAGGTCTGCTACCATCTTTTGCATGTACTTGGTGCACTTCTCCACCTCATTTTTGGGACCTCTGAGTTGGACAATGTCACTCTTGTGTGCAGGGTCTGGGAAGTTGATGATAACCTGCAGGAAATGGTCACTTAGGGTCAACTCCAACAAATACGAGGATTGTCATGTCAGACATGTGCAAAGGTTGGGGGATCCTGCACATCTCCTTTCCCACTTGGAAACAGGTAACCATGTCAGCAATCTCTGGCCAGAGGAACCATCTTCTCACATGTATCAGATGTATGAGCAGACATATTTCTCATACTCACAGAGACACTACATTTATGACTTTACTGATCATGTGTCTATTACCAATGTAGGAAATATGCCCTCTGAATCTCTCATCTCCTAGAAAGCCTTACCTCTGGGAATTTCTCACGGATTTCCCGGATCCGCTCGCCCTTCTGCCCAATGATGGTCCGGTGGAATTTCTGCTCAATGATTAGGTCCTTGGTGCGTTCATTTTCCTGTGGAGGACAGAGTTTACATGGAGTGTTCAGCGGGAGAGCCATATAATTGTAATTACCAGTTTGCTGCCTGACAGCTTACTTGTCATCAATGTTTTTCCTCCATATATAATTCACTCTAGGCTGACAGAGAAGGGGATCCAAGGGAATAGAGGAACTTGCACTTGTCATGAGATCCAAGTGCTCAGTGGGCAAGAGGCACACACCTCTACTAGAAGGTTACTAGGGAACACAAGAGCTCAAACCCTTTGGCTTCCCAGGCATCACATCTCACTAACCATACGGGAAGCGAGTTCCAGCAGCTCTTTCTTGGCCTGTTGGACCCCCTGTGGGTCTCCTTCAATTCTGATCAGGTTGCTCTTCTCATTGTCCGGGGGAATGCGCACAGACACCTTGTAGAGGTCCTTAATCCTGTTAACTGCAAGGCAAGGGCTGTGGTGACATACTCTGCTAGGGTACGATTTAGTAGCAAAGACACTTTGACTAGAGGCTTTAAGAAGTACATCAGCCTCTGAGGAAAGGCCAGGGGGATGGAGCTGAATGAAGGGAAAGTGCCTCATCACCCTGAGGTTCAGCAAGAACAGATCCATGTTACACAGGAATCTGTACAATTAAATACTATGGCATCTAGAGGCAATAGTTCAGGCAATAGGCACTTGTTAAAGTGAGGCACCTGCTTCTTTCCCACACAGCACCATATTTAGACTAGAAGATACTCATTCATTTCTAATTCCAAATTCTTTTTTGGGGATAAACTCACCATGCAGATTTCTACCCCCTCCCCGAGTTCTAAAATGAAATTCACATAGACCAACTTGAAAAAAAGAAAAAAGACAACTTTCCAACCTCCCCAAAACACAAAAATTCTACCAGGACACAGCAAAGTAATCTGTTCAATACTCTAAGATATTAAAGCCATCCCAAGACCTCACTGCCCATTTATCTTCTTGTGCCAACTTCACTCCAGAGGGCAGAGGCAATGTAACAGAGGTAGCACCCTGGTTGAGCTGCAGAGCCACGATATGATAGGCTTATCACAGAGAGTCTGAGTACAGGAAGGATAAGAAAACAGGATAACACTTACTGTTAGCTCCATTCTTGCCAATGAGGTGTCGGTGGAATTTGTGGTCAACATTGATTTCTGCATAATCCATCCGGTTGATCTACAAAGAATTGTACAGGGCTAGACAGGGCAGGCCCCCTCTGCTGCTGCTTGTGCCAACTGCCAGTGCAGGCACTGACTCCAGCTGCCAGCTACAAGCTCTCCTTCTGCTAGTGAGCAGAGCAGAACACTCCTCTGCTTTGAGCTGAGAGAACCATGCTTGTAAAACATTTAAAGGGACTTAAATGCGTCTCCAGCTGTGACTGAAAGAGAATCTTTCCTTCTCTGCATCAAAAGACTAAAGACATGCTCGTGATTTTTTAAGAAAAGCTTCATAACCAAGGTTTTTATTCACCTGCCAGACAACTTGCCTTCTGCAAGTTCTGTAAAGCCTGTGAAGATACCCACACACGTGAACTACACTTCATCTCTCTTCTGTTTCCCCACCTCTCCCCACTTTCTTCTTATATACTAGGATTAGTACCATCAACTTACCAGATCCTTGACCATGACTTCAATCTGTTCCTGAGCCACATTCACATCTTCTGTAGGTCCTTCCAAAGTGATTTTGTCTTCTCCTTCAGTGAATTCGATGTGAACCTTGAGATACAAGGCAAGGAAATCAGAATTTTCCAAGACACGAGCCAGGTGAATGCTGTCAGTCAGGCCTACACCATCAATCCCTACCACTAAGGGTACACATGATTTCAGAAGTAGGCAACCTATAATTCTGGCCATATTGATGTCTAGAGCATAAGGTTTTGGTGCTGTCCTGGAGTCTGCAAGGGCTTTGGAGAAGTTTCTCACAAAGCCTTTCTCCATATACCATCTAACTCATGAGGGAGAAGTCTTAATGAACTCAGCATTTCCAGGTCTCCTACTACATCAATTCTCCAAATACTAACACATAAAGCTTCCTTTGAAGGACTCAATACTTGAAAGTTACATAGGATGGGAAGTGTTTGAGGCAGTAGAATTTGGCAGTTCCCCTGAATATTATAAGATCTGTGTCATTTCCTCCCTGGTTTTATCCATGCTGGAATACATTTCTCTCTCTACAAAGAGTGAGCTGGATTAAACCACATTCTACTTCAACTGGTGCTAAGCTAATAGTTCATCCATACCTTTGGCATCTGCTGAGTTATTTTGGCCAGGTTTTGTCCTTTCTTTCCAATGATGAAACGATGAAGCCAAGAGGGGGCTGAGACCGAGGAGACGGTAAAACTGTTGGCCTGAGAGACAGAGAAGCTGTTTGATGGACAGACTGGAAGAGGCCTTCACAAAAATTCACTTCCAATTCCCATGCTGCACCCCTGTTATTGAGTTCTAAGCTGCATCTCTGACAGCCTGACACAGACCACCCCCCTCCACCTGTCAGTGCCCTGTCAGTACAGGGGTGTATCTTTGTGGGGCTTTCAAAGGAGCTTGGCCCATCCAATCAATACCTTAGCATAGACTTCAGTCAATGCTTGCCCAAGCTTTTCAGGCTCGCCTCGCAGTATCACCGTCTCCGAGCTACTGTCAGTGGGTGGGATCTCGACAGAGACTCCAGTTTTCTCCAAGATCTCCTGCAGGGAATTTCCCTTGGGGCCGATGACATACTTGTGCTGGGACTTCTTCACCTCCACAGCGATGGTAGTAGTCTTCTTTTTCTGTAGGAGCAGAGGCACTGGAGCATCAATCACAAGTGAGCAGGGAAGGACAAAAGTGAAAGAAAGAGACACAAGATGCAGTGAAGCTCAGCACCCAGGAAAGATTAAAGCAAGGGTGAGCACAGGAGTTCTGCATCTTTGGGACCTGCCTACAGAAGGCCCTATTCTCAAAAACTTACAGGTGAAATACAAAAATTCTTTTTAAGCTCCCTGGGACACTACATGGAAGAGACCACATACACACCCCTGCCCTTGCACAATGCCCAGCTGTCCCCAGGCAGTGCTGTAATGCAACACCACGCTATAAGCTGATTATATCTGTGTTGAAATTCAGACTGGTACAAATGCAGACGTAACCATGAGGAAAAACAGACCAACAACCCACAACAAGGATATTCACAGTGACGCTAGCAATGGAAAATAAACTGCAGTGAAATTTACTTTTCAGCAACTTCTACTCATGTAACAATTTTGATACTGTCAGTTGGCCACATTGTAGCCTTCACACTTCCCTCCTTCCTTTGCAGCACCTGTGAACACAAGCACCCAGAGACCTCTTTGTGGTCTGCTAATTTCCATTACACAAAAAAGCAGGAGACCTGTCACCTCCCCAGCAAAATCACCCCAAGTCCCACTCTGCTGAGCAAGGAAATGGTAAGACCCAGGTCCATGTACTGCAAGGGCTGCTGAGCAAGAACTGACATGAGGAGTATGCAACTGAGGGATGTACAGAAGTAGAAGAAGAAGGGAAGAGGGGCTGTGAGCAGGTGGGGGGAAGATGGGAAGCTCTAGGGACCATCCATACCTTCTCCTCATATATCTTCTTAACACGAGCCACAGCCTGGGCCAGCTGCTCCTTTTCCCCTGTGAAGACTATCTCTGTCTTGTTAACGCTGGGCGGAGGAATGTTGATGCGTGTCCCTGTCTCCTGCATGAGCTCACTCACCAGCTTGTTGTAAGGGCCAGCAATGAAGGGATGGTACACTTTCTCCACATCCAGCCGCTCCACAGCACGCTTATCCTACAAGAATCCAGAACAGTCCTCAGTGGAAACTGTTGTTGATATTACCATCTCTGCCACATACAGCTGAATTCCCAGCACTGTCTTGCTTGACACTCTAGCTCAAGCACTTTCCAGTTTGCAGGGTCCATGCCTTTTCATCTACAAATACTGCTGTTCCCAACTTACGATATTCACCTCTAATCTCCTGTCTTATCTCAGCTGGCATCTAATATGGTTCACTGCAAAATATGAAAAGTGCTTATCTGACTTTAGAGATGGACAAAAGGGAGAATCAGAAGGTGCAGAGCATGGAAGCAGTGCTCAAACAGCCAGTGGAATGGTATACATCTCTGTTCAGACTAACAGTGTCACCACTGGCTTTGTGGCCATGGTGGCTACAAACATCTGATATACCATGGAGAACCAAAATGGCCGTTCAGATAATGACACGAGAGAGATCACAGGACTGAAGTACCTGCTCAGCAGAGATAAGCAAGATCTCATGTCGGGCCTTTTCAATCCCTTCCTTAGTGCCAGTGATCTTGATCTGGTTGCTGGGGTCATCTGGGCGGGGGATCTGGATCTTGGTTGCAGTTTTGAGCTCCAGGTCCTGCAGCTTCTCACCATTCTTTCCAATGACGAAACGGTGGTGCTCCTTGGGGATGGCAACTGTCGCTGAAGCCTGCAATACAAAGGCCAAGCAGCTATGAGAGCCCCTGCCTGTACAGGGAAAGCTTTTCAGATGCTGCTTAGTGCTACAACTGAGGAGTAAACACAATGCCTTCCAGCACATCCATCTAGCACAAGATTGATACTATGACAGAGAATTTGATCTAAAATGCCTGTATTCCAGGAGTCTAAATTGTTCCCTAAAAAGCCTTCTGTTTTCCCAGGAGCAGTACTCTGAATAAGCAAAGACCTTCAGGCACAGTTGAGGAGGTGTCTATGCTCCACTGTCTCACACTCTTTCAGCACCAGAGAGCAACTGGGATGACAGCTAGCTCTGGGGTAGAGTTTATCTGAACTCTGATATCTGCTGCTAAGGCCACAGAGAAGAAGACATAGCCTGACTCCTAGGAAACTGAAATTCAACACCAGAAACTTATTCCAGCAGGCAGACAGCGCAACTACGTTTACCATTACTGAGTGCTAAGGTGTCCTCAAAGCAGCACACACTGCTTCAGGGACTGCTTCTAGATGGCTCCTCTTGAAAAAGAGGGGTCTCCAGAACTTTTTTCAATCTAGCATAAAAGGGCTGGCTTGTAACAGGGATTCCTGACTTCTTCCCATCTCAATGATTTTTTTACTGACCTGAGAGCTTAGGATTGCTACGATGCTCTTGGTCCCAGTGAATATGTAACTATTAACTAACTAACTAGGCACTTACAATTCAAGCTACAATGGAAAAAGAAATAAATCAAATCAAAACCACATCACTTCATGTGATGTGACTTTTCAACTTCCTGTCCACATACTCCAAGCCTAGGAGAAGTTGCAATACAGACAAACCTTTAAGACCTGGGGCCAAGTAGGAAGGATATTTGAGGACAGTGGGGCATGGATTTGTGGTAGTACAACCTAAACTATTTTTTCAGATGCACATTATGTAGGGTTTGTCCCTTTTTTGTCCCTCTGGCAGGGTATGACACATGGGCTGAACAGCACTGAGCAGACATAGTATTAACTACTGCATTAACTACCTTGGACATTACACTTAAAAACACACCATGATACCTGGCTGTGATAGATCTTAACGAGAACTAGCATTTTGATAATCAACTCAAGAACCTGAAAGTAAGAAATCAAAATGCAGAGGACTGAAAGGAGAAGCAACTGAAACAAGGAGTCTGTAATTACTTACCAATGGGGCTCAAGTTACTCAACTCAGAACCCCGATCTGAAACTTCCAGCATTTGGCAGAACTCCCTCTTCTCTACTTTTCTTTCTCCCATCCCTCCACATTCTTCTCTGAAGGACTTTGGAGAAAACACCATTCCGTTCTCCCACACTATGAATTTTGTGAGAGGGGCCTGTACCCTGCCAGCACTAGCACCTTAGTACAAAGTCACAGGTTCAAGACTCCACCCTTCATGCAACACCATGGCCTGTAATTAGCTTTGAACCCTATTTTAAGCCTCATTTCCATTCCAAATTGCCAATTGTATGCTTTGAAAATATATGGCAAAGCTGAATTAGTCATCTAATAACACCTCTTTGGCTTATAAGCACACACACCCAAGGGTCTCAAAGCATTCAGGAGTCTTGGGGAAGAGCAAGGATCAAGTGAGAAACAGTTAGGTGCCCTCACCTGAGTCTGCAGTCGAGCAACAATTTCCTTCCGAGCCTTCATGACTGCTTCCAGCTTGCCAGAGACCATGATGGAAAGGCCCTGGTCCTTTGCCAGAGACAGCTCCAGGTGAGCTCCTGTCTTCTGCATGATGTCAAGGCAGATCTTGGCCTGCTCGCCTTCTCCAAACTGATTCATGTCCTTGTATTTCCTCTCCTCCAGCGGCACATGAAACACCTGCTCAGCCACAGACACATAAAAGAGCACAGCAAGCTGTCAGTGTGCTTTTGCCTGACAGTTCCTCTCTCTCTCTCTCTCTCATGGCTATACAGCACTTCAGTGGCAAGCTGACCTCCCACGTTTGTGCAGCACATCAACCAGCTGTACCCAGGGAAGTGCAGGAGCACTGCAGCAGCCAGTCTACCCCACACTAGGACTCTTCCTAAAGGGGGATCAGCACTCACTACAAGAACTCTGCAATTCTCCCTTTGGGCCTGCATCCGATATTTGTGGAACAGGGATGCAGAGCCCCTTCTGGACAGTTTTCCAGCACATCCCTCCCCTCCAGAGCAGTCCTAACTCTCAGCTGCAGTACCAGGATAGAATACAACAAAGAGGCTGACATACCAAGGATTTCATACTCCAGGGAATGCTTCACTTCACCTACTCACCTACTTTGGGGGAGTGGGGAAAAGACAAGAGGTAAGACATCCACTCCCACCAACCTGAGTGATGACAGAAGCCTTTATTGGTCGAATTTTGCTCCAGGGACCAGCAGGCTCCTGGGCAGCTTCCAAACATGGTGCTTTCTCAGGGAGTGGAGGGAAGGCTTCCTTGTAGGTTGGAGGATCATTCTCTTCTTCAGAGTTTAAAGCTGTAACTGGGGTAAAGCAAATAGAGCAAATGAGTCACTTTCCCTGCCAAAACGCCCCTGTTCACAGGCAGTGCAATTGTAATTAGGCACCACTAACAAGGGAGAGCAAATGGCTTGTGGCCTGCTATTAATCCTATTACAAATATGCCTATGGGGCTGCCAAGTCTGGAGCACGACTGACAGCATCATAGCACAGACTGCAGTGGATGCCACAAACCACCAGCCCTGTCTGAGCTGGCACAGGGGGTGCAGGGAGTGAACACACACGTGAATGGTGGCAGCCAACAGCACCTTATTGCCAACTTTGTCAAGAGGGGTTCAATTAGGGGAAAACAGGCTGAGCAGAAAGAAGTGAAAGGACCAAAGGGTGCAGGTCAGAAGGGGATAAGACAAACATAAGTCCAGGAAAAAGGCAGAGAAGGACTATAGTTAGGGCAAAGTCTAGGGAAAGCCTGTATGTCTGTACATTATGTTCAACTCACTTGTGCACTGGGCCATACCAAATGGGGCAGTACACAGCTGGGAACGGATGCCAAAACCCACCACTGAGTCAGCTTGTATGGCTAGTGACAACCCCAGCCCCTGGCTAAGCAAAGGGTGGAAATGACAGCCCATCCATGAGCCTCTTGTGTAGCTCAGTGCCCCACTCTTGCATGTGCCCCATCCCAGGGCTGAGAGCACTGCTAGCCACAACTCTCTGAAGTGTTTAGGCCCATCTCCTCACAGCCCTGCATTGTGCAGCATCACCACTGTGCTGCTGGGGGTGGAAAGCTAGTCCAGCAAAATACTAATTTAGGAAAGGAAAATGCACACTTTTGGGGAACCAGACACATGAAGTGGGCTTGGCTAAGAGGTCTGTGCAGTCTGGATCTAGAGGCACATCACAGAAACTCACCTTTCACTTGCTGCTGGGCCAGGCCGCTGCGGTGTTCAGCAAAGCTCTCCTGGGTCAAAACTGCCACAGAGCTCATTGTCGACTTCCCACCCACACACAATCCGGGTATGCCACTGGAAGAGATGGAAATGGCAACAGTATTACCAACAGCACCCAGGGTGCACAAAGTCAGTCCAGGAAGATAAAGTATATGTTACTGAGCACTCTTACAGTCATCCTCTTGGAAAGCACCCACAGGGCCTATCGGCTGCCCAATTTCCTTGTTGAAACAGACAGGAATTTAGGGGAGATACTTCCTCCCTACACAGTGGTCACCAAAACCAGAGCTCCTCCCTAAGAAGGCAGATGTGTAATCTAAGAAGGTCACTGGAAAGGGGGACGCCACAAATTTTTAAAGCATACTTCATTAACCTGAAGTACAGTCTCATTAATCTATTAATTATTAATGGTGTGCAATTTTTACATAAGTATGTGAATGCCTGGACAGTCAGTCCAAGACAATCGTGTACCCCTAAAGATAAAAGAGAAAGGGCCCAGGAAGCTGCTGCCTCTTCATGAGAAACTTATTTAGGTGCCTGACTTAGGGAGACACTCAGAAAGCCACTCTGACTAGCAAGCTCAGCAACAGCAAGATCTTTGGCTCCCCAAAATAAGAACTTACCAGCTAAATGGTCAGTAGCCAGAGAGTCCGTCCTGTAAGCTGCCTGTCTGTCAGCCTGCCAGCTTTTGCTTTAGAGAAAAAAAAATTAAAAATTAAAACAAATAAATTTGGTCCAAGACAACAAAAAACCATGACAGCCCTGTTACTGTAACTTCCAACAGAGCATCATCTGTACCTTTCAAAGTTGCACCTTATCCAAAACACTTTCATACCCAGCTGCATCTCCCCACACATGACACCTGTCATATTTTACTAGCTCTGCAGGCAGTGCCACGACTCAAACTTCACAGCAGGAAGTTTGGAATAGTTACTCTTTCACCACATTGGCTACAAGAGTAGCCATCCAATATCAGGCAAACATATAGTCAATTAATAACAGATGTTCAATACATGAAATTTCAGAGTTGCAAGCAAGATCTTCTCTAGTCAGAAGAGACTAACAACCTGAAAACCTGCCAACAACACTGCCATCAGTCACAAGTTAGGAATGTAGTTCAGTGGAGCTTGGGTGAATCAACACAGACATCCTCACAAATTAAGGCAAACAGGGCTCTCTACACTCAACTGCTGGGCAGTCCAGCTCTGCAGTTTTTATTGCAATAAGATCATGCACCAGGCACTAAATTCTCCAGGCCTAAATCTGAAAGTTGGAAGAAAATTTACACCGGTATACATGGACTATTTTAAATGTGTACAAAAGGCAGAACCAGGAAGAAAAATACACTGCTGGGAAGGGATTTCCATCTCCTGAATCTGGATCTGCAGATTTACTGAAAAAGTGCTTAGGAATAAAAGTGAAAATGTAAAAGCCAGTACAGTAGACACACTGTCAGTTGTACAATATCCACACCCAGAGTCCCCCAGAGCTCTTCTGTGTGCTTCTGCAGAGTTTGCACTCTCCTAAAACCCAGTGCCTCTGCCTGCTCATGGGACAAGAGTCTCCTCTCTCACACACACCCTGCAGTGCTGCTTGGACCATCTTCTGTACAGCCAACTTGATTGCTTTTCAGGAAAGTGACAGCTGCCATGTCTGACCTTCCAATATGTTAGTAAAAGGTTTCCTAAACCAGTGTCACGCCGAAAAATGCAGTGTTGCCGACGGGGTGCCTCACATTAGGCTAGAGCTGTGATGCAGTAAGGGAGGCTGATGGGGGCAGAAGCAAAGGAGGGAAGAACAGGGAGAACAGTGATGCAACAGAGTCGTACAGGCCTGATCTGCACCTCAGCCAAGCCATTGTTTTCCCATACTTCAACATGCCTTTAACAGGCAGAAGGCAGCACAAACTGTGCTGTCAGAGCAGTAGAGCTAATGCTGCAATTAATCCGGGAATGAGGCAGCAGGTACTGGGACAGCCAGTCATGCTGCTGAAGTACAGCTGCTGCAGCAATGCAGATCCCTGTAAGGCATTTGCTGTGTACAGAAAGGGTGGCTAGCAACCTGATCTTGGAGAAATCTCCTTGCTGTCCAGGGTTACACCACAGTGTAAGACATGGTTACGTGTCCATGGTACATGCCTGCACTGCTCAAGCTGCTGCAGATCCAAGGAAAGCAAGTTACTGCCACGGCACCTGTTCCAGACTATCTCAGAAAGGCTTGCAGACTCTGTGGCAGTTCCTCCAGCCTGCCGGGCCACTAATGAGGGTGCCACCACCTCGTGGCAAGCTCCAAACAAAGGCAGGAGGGAGAAGCATCCTAGACACCACAAACATCTGTCAAGCTCTGGCCAGGGCCTTGTTAAAGGCACAGATGTGCTTATAACCCTCATTTCCCCAGAAAACACCACCTGGCTGAATTTGCATGTATTTTCCTCCTTAGAGGAGGAGGGTAAGGATAAGAAATCAGTGAACAACACCCAGTATAGCACCTACTTGAAAGACACAACCTCAAGGCACAGCTGCTGGTTTCACTGTGTACACGCCAGCTGCACAGATCTTCCTTGCATCCTCCACCTCAGAGAGCAGCCAGACATTCAATGCAAAATCAAAGGGCAGCGTTTATCCATATGAATTTCTGCTTCGTCACCCATACAAGAAGCTAAGAACAAATATTCTTCATCTCCAGCAATCCCAAGCATCTGGTACATTGTAGGCCTCAGGGATTCATCTCTGGCCAAAATCAGAGGCAACCATTAGAATGGTATTTTAAATGTAACATCAAAACCAGCAGTTCAAGCACTGCATTTGGATCTTACACCTCCTTGGCTTCCCACTTAGGTTTTGAAACTAAGGTTACAGCTACGTCATGCCAGCATGCAGCTGACTGGGTCAACAGGTTTCAAACTGCCTGGTTGATACACTGCCTGTAGTGCTGGTCTTGTGCACCAAAAGAAGTTACAGAAGTCTAGAGCACACTTCAATAAAGAGAACGAAATCATCCTAAAAATAACCTCCAGCAAGGGCCAGACCTAATCACACGGGAAACATTTGTATGAAAAGAAACAAAGGCGAAGTCATGAGTTACACTGCCAATACAATCAGTTCTTGTGACGGAAATGTCAGTTACATGTTATTTAAAAGTAAATTTAATAAAAACATTATTACTTTGTTAATCCCGTGCAGTGAGAACCACACACAGCAACAGGGCTGGGCTGGTTGTGGTAGGCACTGTCCTCTGTCAAACCTTCACACAGGACGGGGCAACCTCTTGGTTGATGAGTGGACAGTGATGAAAATACCTGCTATCTGAAAACCGACGGGCTCCCTCAGAGATTGGAGGCCCAGGTCCCCTAGTTTTGGGGGAATGAGGCTGACAGCTGCTGTGTGGCAGAACGCAGTCTCCCTTCCTAGCGATTCCCGACTTAATGCATCATAGAGTACAACACGACCGCAGCCCTGGCCGCGGGCAGCCCTGACCCATCCCCCATGTTTACTCTTCCACCAGCGCCGGCCCCGCCACGGCGTCTGGCCCCGGACAGGAGGAGCCCTGTGGCGACCCCGCCACCGAGGACGTGCACCCGGCCGCGTCCTGCTGGTCGGCCCGGTGGGGCAGGCAGAGATCGTGCCTCTCAGCGGGGCTGGGAGAGGGGCATCGACGGTGGAGCCTCCCGCGCGGGGCTGTCTGCGCCCGGAGCCTACCCAGGCCCGTACCTCCACCGTGACCCCCGGGGCAGCGGCACGGGGCCACCTCTCCGCTGGGCCCCGTGGTGCCCGGTCGA
>WBNO01016627.1:43304-56931 GCA_013400575.1 Peucedramus taeniatus
CGGCCGGCCCGGCCCGCACGGCGAGGGAGGCAAGTCGCGGGTGGCTACCGCCCGCTCTGCGCCCCCGGGACCGCGCCGCCGCCGGCTCCCCGGCTGATATCCGCGGTACAGGCCCTTTGCACCTTCCCTGCGGATTCACCGCGGAACGCGCCTCCCGACCGCAGCCCAGCGGCAGCGGGGGCTGGGACAGCTGTAGCACCGAACTGCCCGAGGGCCCTTACCTAGCCCCGCCACGGCCCCAGAGCTCAGGATTACCCACTTTGGTCAAGCCCGGTTTCACGCTGGGTTAGTGAGCAGTGGCTCCTGAGGGCTCTGATCAGCCTGAAAAGCACGGCTTAGAGAAGAGAGGGAAGAGCTGGGGCTCCTGCCCGGTCCCGCGAGTGGAGGGGGCCAGCGAGGCCCCAGCCCCAAGAGGCCCCTTGATCCACCTTCTCCTGCACAGACTGTGTCAGAGCAGCAGCTACCCGAATTGAGGCTGCAGGCAGGCAGAAGGGGCAAGGTAAGTGCAAGAGTAGGAAAAAAAAAAAAGAAAACAAACCATAGAAAACCCTCAAAACCACAACACACCCAGTATCCCCCAGAAAAGTTAAAAAAAAAAAAAAAGAAAAAAGCCCCTCTTCTTATTCCAGTCTGATTTGGAAATGGGGAAGAGTGAAGGAGAGGAAAGGCAAGCCAGCAAGCAAAATACCCTGCTTTCCTGCATAGAGGATGTTTATTACTTTGTGCAATATAGATGTTTTTAATTATTAGCTCTGCACCCTCAGGGAAACAAGGAAAAAAACCTGTCCCCTCACTAAAAATACATCAAATTTGAACTGATTTTTGCGTTGCCTCATTTTCCTACACAGCATTAATATTTTTCCTAATTAATAAATTACACTTAGTGACTGGTTTTCTCATTCCCGCCTTGGAAGAGAGCACTCCCAGATCCTAGAAAACAAAACGAAAGCTGCTCTGTGGAGCTCTGACCACAAAAATCTAAGGTCTTTGGGTTAACTGCTTTGATTACATGCAGTAAATTTTAGAGATTTCATGCACTGTATTTATGGAAACATGGATGGTATTTAGCCTTTAGTAAACTTATTAATAAACAAGACTAGATTTTTCAATTTCTCCTCTTTTCATCTTATGGCTTGGAGGACATCATCAAAGCACTTGAATTTTTTGACACAAACAATTTATACCTATAAATAAAGGTACACTTGTGGGTGTAATCAGGAAGTGTGCTAAACAGTCGTCAAGAATTGACACCATAGCCAGGCATCTCCATGATCTATCTCCCCCAGCCCAGCCTCTCCTCAAAGCCTTTTATTGTTATCTCTGTGAGGATGCAGGAATACCACTCCAGGCATGGGGTTCTCCACAGAAAGGCAGCAACCACTGCTGCCACGTCCTATCTGCTGCAGGAGCTGGCTCTGGCTGCTCTGACACAAACCACCTGGGCTGTGCATGCCACAAGCACCTCTAATGCCCCCAAGCAGGCTAGTGCCTACCAAGGCATTTGGTGGCTCATGTAAAACCAGAGCTCGGGGGACCTGGGCAAACCTCAGCACCTCCACTTTGGGCAGCAGCTGCAGTGCAGGGTGCTGTAATTTGGGACTCAGAACCTTGCTTAGGGTGGAGGATGCTTTTCAGGTGCTTTTGCTCCCTCGTGTTTATCTCCCCAGTGCAAAGCTCCTCTCAACACTCTAACTTCCAATTAACTCTAACATGAGTAAGTACCATGATCCCCTGCGCCAGGGAACCAGAGAAGCATCACAACCTCCAGCCTACAGGCACCAACATCGTTCTCCCTCAATTCCACCTCATTATCTGGTTTAGCAGGGGCCCTCTGTGGGGACATGCCACCTTGTGCCTCTGGGATAACAGCGTGGCCCTCTCCTGCTTTCTCTATTCAATGCTGCTGCAGCCACAGGTTGCCAGATCATTATGGATTTCTTGCTTCTATCACAGCTTCCACTCCAGGTCTGTTTAAGAGGCAATCTTCCTCTGCCTGTTGCTCTTCTGTTATTTGCAGTTGCAAGTGGTGGGAAGGAAGCCTGCCAGTCCCAGAAGCTACTGGAAGGCCTGGAGCACCTCACCATGGGCCATCCTCAAATAATGATTTCTGCTGAGGTAATGTGTCACAGGCTGTTCTCCTTAGAGGAAGATCTTCCACAGGGAAAGAGGTGTGTATGGGGGGGAAGAGCTCACCTTTCCTCCCACATTTAGTAAGTATGTAAGTGCAATACACTCTGCATGGTCAAAAACACATTTAGACGGTGTCAGGAAGCTTTTTTCAACCTCCTGCTCCCACCAGCACATCGACATCCTTGTTCCATCCCATACCTTTTCTTCAATGAGGCTATGGAGTATGGGTAGAGAGGGGTTTGCAGGGACTTCTTTAGGTCTGTTCTGTCTCCTTACTTGCCCAAAAATGCAATCTCACATTCAAAAATAAATTAAAAATACACTTGTCATGGAGATGTGTGTAAAACAGCTCCTCTATAAGCCAGGTGCAGGAAGTTTTGGTAGCTGAGGGGAATGGAGACAGAAGAAGGTACCCAACCCCTTGAGAAACACTAACTACCAATCTCCCTCAAGCAACCTGTATTTTGGCAGCATTACAATAGGCCCAAATTTCATGAGTTGTTAGAACAAAGGAAAAAGAAGCCTCCCAAAGAGAGCACCAAAGGGTGGAAGAAAGGGTAAAGGATTGGGCAGTGCTTAGTTTCCATGGCTTATCAGGCTGGCAGCTCATATCACCAGTCTGAAGGAGGACACAAATGGGACCAGCAAAAAACATCAAACACACACAGAGATTAAAGTAACACTGAACTGGTTTGGGGCTTGTTTTTTCGGAATATGTGTTCACCTATGTGAAGGCAAGGTTGAGGAGTTAAGAAGCTTTCAATGATCACTTCACCCCAGACTCATGCAGAAGGGAAAGGAAACTGCACCTTAAACTACTGGAGCAAAAAGGCTGGTCTTTCCTGGCACATCTACCCTCAGCTGAGCTGGGATTTTGCAAAGCATTTCTTCTAGCCTATTCGTATTTTCTGTTGTTATAACAGAGTCCTATTTTTCCTGCCAGAAACCAAAAGCCTTATTTGGAAAGCAACCCAAGTATGTTCCAAAGAGTGTGTGCTGTGATTTTATTTCCTGTTAAATATAACTCCAGATTTCTAAAACTGTACAAATAAGCACCCTTTTTGTACTCTGGGTGCTTATCCCACACCCTCAAGTCAGAGAACACCACAAAAGAGCTACCCCCTGAAAGCATCCATTTCAGCACATCCCTTGCCAGTGGCACTAAGAGAAAAGGGCTGGGGGTATACTTTGCATCACACTAGAAAAAGCAAGCAAAAGAGGATTCAGGATGCAGGGCACTTGTATGCCAGAGAGTACTGAGGTTCCCAGCCAAAGCAGGATACGTGTCTCAGCTCTACAGCTATCGCTGCGGCTCGCCAGGGGATCCTCCAACAGAACATTTGCATTTCTACAGAAAATCTCTGTTAAACTGAAGTTAGGACTCAAACTGTATAGACAGTTCTGCTAAGAGAATAAAAAAGTCTGATCATAAGAAATGACTGAACATGAGCCCACATTGCTTACATGTCTGTGACTTTGAGACTAGTTTTTACTTATTTGCCATGAGGAAGAAAAGTTTCGGGGATGTGCAAATCAGACACCTATTTTCCCCATTCACACATCAGTGCTCGGAAGAAATTATTCTGTAGGCTAAATTCTGCCCCTTGGCTGTACTTAATGCAGCCCCACCATCTTCAGAGGCCCACTGTAAATACCCAATTAGAGAATTATAGGTAGAAAGAGAAAAGTCTACACAAGCCTACACACTAATTCCAGCTCCAACCACTTAGTGGAACTGTGAAGAAGAGAGGGTGGCGGAAGGAAGATGAGTGACTATGTGTGTTTGTCTCACACATGGCCTGGGAGGTATAAAATATAGGGTCCCAGGTGGGTGCAACACCACTTGCCTTTCTCCTGGTAACCTACATTGTTTATTGAGGGCAACGCTCTTGCAGGAACAGAAGAGCTAACTTGATGTTGAAAGAAAATGACAAACCTCAGCAGGGCTCTCAGGCAAATCTGGGTCTTTAAAAGACTTATTTCATGGACACTCTGACAATAAAATATGCAACTATCAGCTAGGAAAGAATATATACACTCCCCTTCCTAGCCTATCCCAGGGTGCTCTACAACAAGGGGCATGCAGAATAGGTAGGAAGAACAGGAACAACTTACTGGTGTGGACAGAGTTCTAGTGTGAACAAGGAGCATCAGGCCTTCTGACTGCAGAGGGAGGAAAAGCTGCTGGTTTTACACAGGGACAATGTGAGAAAATTAGATTTAATGAGAAAAAACAAACAAACAAACAAAAAAAACCCAGTAAAGAGACTCAAGCTCTGCTCTTGGATTTGTTGCAGATTTGGTGAACTGACCCGAAAAATTCTCTTGGTTGCCCTGGCTGTGCACACACAGCATCTTGATTTTCTCTGTGGTCTTGTTATTTCATTTCAAGTTGTTCAGAATGCTGTGATCCTTGGATGTCAGGTGCTGTGACAAAACAAATGCCTTTTCATAGATGAGGAAGAAAAAAAAAAAATCAATGGACAGTTTAATAAAATCAATTCAAAAGCAAAGCAGAAGGAAGCCACAGAGGACCAGTCTGAGTCTGCCCTTCCACTTGCACTGTGAGAGAAATCTGATTTAACATAAACTTGGCTTTCAAGAAGTTGCAGAGGAGTAGAATTTTTAAGGAGTAGAAGGAAATTTCAGGTTCCTGGCCTTGGGGGAGCCAATAAACATTTTCATGAGGAATAAACATGAGGGATAAAGTAAAATGTAGTATCTTCCAGTTTCACAGTAAAGCAAAACACTGTTTTGTCTCAAGAATGGAAAAAATGATTCAGAAAACATAGATTCCAAATATATTGCCTGGAAAGTGGGAACAGCACAGAAATCACAGAAATCCAGAATATCTGGCAACACATGGAGGTTAGAGTCTCTGGGGCCTGCTCAAAGCAGAGTCAGACCAGGGCATTCAGGGCCTTCCTCAGGTCTTGAAAACCTCCAGAGCTGCACAAACTTTCTGGGCAGCCTATTCCAATACCTGACTATCCTTGCCATGAAAAAAGGTTTCTTATTTGCAGTCAGAACTTCAAATTTCAATGTTGGCTCTTTATGCTGATCTGAACCTGCTTTTTAGTTTAAATTACCACCACACTGTGTGCTTATCACTCCCAGGTGCTTTCAGAGTGGTGCTGCAGCACTGCTTGCCATTCTACACTGCAGAAGAACAAAAATCTTCCACAATTAGAGAGCTGAGAGGTGCTTTTCCAAAGCCTGCTAATATCCCAGTTACCCAAAAAATGAGGATTTTGGAGATACTGCAGAACAAAGCATGCACTATTTTTTTTTCTGTTCTTCAAATAGAAACTTTCACTTTGCTCTCCTTTGGCTACTGGGTTGAAGTTCTTTTGTTTACCTTTCAGTGTCTCCTGATCTCTCTCCATTGGCCACTGCAATATAAAATGAACACGTGGCAATTTTTTTTTTAAGAAATGCTGCCAGCAGCTCTCATGCACTCTACATCACTAGCTTGAAAAGACAAGGGATTTGCAAGCCCTAAACTTACCTTTTTCCTCATTAACTGCCCTATACTGAGAAAATGTAAAGTCAACTGTATTCCTTAGCTCAACCTGTCACCAGACCCACTAAGCCCCTCCTCCAGGTACTCTTAAGCTAATGTTTTGTAGGACAGAATTTAAATTCTTGCTTACAGCAGTCTATAAAGACAACAACAACCACCTCTTTTCACATTGATTGGATAAATATATACAGAAAATTAAGAAAAAAAAAGAACAGTGGCAAACTAAATGAGACCTCCCCAGTGCCACTTTTCAGGGGAGGAGCAGAAAAATTGCAACTTAAGCAAAAATGTAAACAGACATTTGGTTTTGTCTGTTTTGTTTGGGTTACGGTTCTTTCTAATCTTGCTTAGCTACTTTGATTCAACACATTATATTAAAAAACCTCAGCAAAGTTGTTCAAGGCTCCTTGAAAGATTTTAAAGATTCCTCAGTTCATAATGTTTATTGGATAACGAAGAGAAGAGAATGCCAGAGCTCCATTTTTATAAACTTCTATGTGTTCTGGTATGTTTTGCTCTGAATTCCAGTTTCCCAAGTCACATGGCTTCACGAGACTCTCTAATTCTGTAAATTTTATTTTTCTTTATTTCTATCTTTCAGTTGCAATAAGCAGCTGGAAACTACAACCCAGAAAAGTCAATGTTATTGTGACAAAACACTTGAAAGAATAAAAGCCTGAAACTTGTAGGGAGGCTACTGCTTTGTTTGAAGCAGGACAAAACTATTTAAAAATGAAAAAAACCCACCTTCAGTTTGGCAACAATTCCTCTGAAAAAGCATTAAAGTAAATATCTGATTCCAGCTGCCACTTTGGAAAGGCAGTGCTCGGACCCTCACTATTTAAGCACTGCCTTCCCTTTGTCCTATTCATAGCACATGCAACAGGGGCTCAGCATATCCACAGACAAGCACTAATTCCTAATCTCTACTAGGCCAAGCAAAAGGCTCTCCATGTGTTAGACAGAATTACATCACGGTGATCTAAACTGACAGTGAAAAACCCAGACAGTCTTCCCTTCCAAATTTACAAGGCCACTCTAAGCCTGCTATGAAAGGAGAGAAAGAGAGATAGGGAGAACTCAGAGTAAAACTATTCCCCCTAATTGTTACAAATAATATTATTTTATGCTTAAAACCCCTTTTCATAACTGAATCATTCCCAGTTCTACCCTGCTCATCTTTGGGCTGAACTGGAACAGGACATGAACCATTTTGGGTACATTTTTTTTTCTTTTGATACCTCATGCTGCTCAGTCCTCCACCCACTTGGAATGGTGTCCTGAGCAAGATGAGTTTTCAAATAAAATAGAGGGGTAATGTTTCCTGAATTTGCAAGAACTTCTAACCTTCTGTAAATACTCACTGCTTGCTCTCATTTTACCCACAGCTATGCTGCAAGCAAGAGCCATCTACTCAGGATTTTAATTTAATGAAACTATTTATAAGAGCAAGAATAAAAAAATCCCTTTTAAGCCTCTTCAATGCTACATAACCAGCTCTACTTTTAAGCAATAGTCATATACCTACAACTTGCTATTCTCCAGACATTCCAAGGGTCCTTGTAAGACCAAACACCTAAATCCCAGCACGCTGCACCAACTGCTGAAGTATTCACTTTGAAAACAAAGGAATATGCACTAGCAGGTCAACCGTAATATATTCTCATTCCCACTCCCACTCTGCCTGCTCTGAGAGTTGTTCTTTTCAGCTTTCCTTTCAAGTGCTCCAGCACAGGTTTACATTCAGCTTTATCACTGGCACAGAGATAACAGCAAACTTACTTTCTCCTGAGCAATGGAAAGAGCTGGGGCCTGGTGTACAAACAGTAGAACCCTGCTCTCCTCTTCCAGAAAGGCAGGAGAAGTCAGGCAGTCCACACCATCTCCAGTGCCTGCTGGAGACACAAAAATGCCCCCCAACTTCTGGGGCAAGCAGTAACAAGTCCACTGCAATCACACTGGCTTTCCCTTTGTCCCTGCCAGTGGGGAAATCTTCATTCCATCCATCCCTTACTCTCTTCCTTTTTCCTAACTCAACTCATGTACCCATCCCATGCCTCCCTGTTCTGGAGGTCCCTGTTCTGGCCACACAGCCTGCCCTAGGCTTTGTCTGTCACTCATCTTTGGCAAATATCCAGTTCAATTCCCAGTGCCAGAAATGCAGGGATAGACAAAAACACAGTACTACAAAAAAGCAGACGGGAACTAGCAAGTGATGCTACAGCAGGTGGTACCACCTGAATCGAGCACTGGCCATCAAGGCAGTCAGTGTTCCTCTGAAAAAAAGCCTCTAGAGATTTTCCAGCAACTTGCTGTAAAACCTCTGAAATACCAGTCAAACAAAACCAACATGGGTGGGGAAAAGGGACAGGGGAGTCATCCCCATGCTGTGTGCCAATACCTGGAACTGAGCCTGAGATCTGAATGATGTAAGAAGATTATTTGTTAGCCAATCCCGGATGAAAAGCATGCTAGAGGTTACCTTTGAGACAGTCAGCTATACCTGCCTCATGGTATTTACTGGGAGATATGATACCAGTAACCTTCCTTTAAAACTAGAATCCTGATACGTGACCTCAGGTCAGACAGCACCTTATGGGCTTTGAGAGAGATCTCAACAAGCAGCTATCAATTCAATAACACAGAGAGAAGCCTGGGTCCTGCCTCCTCCAAACAGGATTGTAATAGTCATAACAACAGTGTTCCAAGTCTTTCTTCCTTAAAATCCAGTTATTTGCTGGGATGTTGCTGAATTCAGAGCTACAGCACACAAGTATCAATTACTACGAAATGAGGACTCCCAGAAACTCTCTTTCACAGGTATTTCTCTTGCAGGTAAAAGATGTGGTGTACATACAAGTTATATATATGTGGATGCTTTTACCAGAATCACACTGATACACTTATAAGCAAGTTCCTTAGAGAATTCTGTTTCTTGGTTTTGCTTCCATGTTTGAGTTTGTTTTGTTGTTGGGGTCTTTTATTCAGGGAGGAGGGATGGGTGTGTCTCTTTTCTTCCATTAACACTAAATAAATCTATCTGTTTCATCCCCAAACTTCTCCCAAGTGGTCCCCTCATCATTGAAAAATTGTCAGTAAAACAGCAAAACTGTTGCTGGAAAACAGCTCCAGACACACTGCTGTGGAGTGCAAGAGAATCTGGTATTACTTCCATTCTGCATCAATAAGTAAATCCATCTTATTTTGCAATTAAATTAAATAACATCATTTAAGGGAGGTCGCATAAATATGCCTGTGCTACTCAATCCCCTCAAAGGCAAAACTTTTCCTGTGAGTCACCATTTCTTTGTGTCTTGCAGCTACTGAACCAATCCCTTCCCTTCTTCTAGTGCCGTTTTTCCACTGAAGTTAAACTCGTTATGACTTCCTCTAGATGAGCCTTTTGTGGCCTATCTTTTCTCTCAGGTTTCTCCCTGTTTTTTTTCTGCCTCCTGCTTTGCAAACGCCTCTTTTGTGCCTCTAGCTGGACATAACTCCTTGCTCCAACCCCTGCTCCTTACAAAAGAGTGACATGCTTCCCTTGCTGCCTCAGCAACACAGCCAGCTCCCACAGGCCAGGCAGCTGTGGCCAAGGTCAGCCCTCTGCACCCACAGGAGTGCTTACGTGTACTTAAGTTACCCACATGCTAATATATCTAGAAATAAGTTGCAAAATATTAGTAGGTATCACTGAGGCTTGAGAGACCTACCAGATGCAAGATTCAACAATACAGAACCAGTCCTGAGAGACAAGTGAAGTCTAGCAGAAGGATCAAAGAGAAGCATCTGGATTATATGGCAGCTGTCAGAAATGATTCCTGTACCTCTGCAAGACTGCTGGGAAAGTATCAGAGCTTGTGTAGGTAGAAACACCTAACACAGATCATCTAAACGAAGGACAAATTTTAATGCACCCTTTTTTTATGAAACTAACTCAGAACACTAATCACAGGCCTGATTACTTCTCCTTGTTGCAATTAAAAACCTTAAACACATAAATCCTCTAGCAACTCAGTTTTTCCCCTTGCTTTGGCTGGAACTTTTCCTCCTCATTTATTAATACATCTTTTTCCAACCTGACTTTCTGATTTCCTTCCACTGAAGTCTTACCATAAGAGCTAAGGGCCAACATGAGTGCACAGAAGGAAGATGTGGAAAAAGATCACTAGAGTCACTAGGCATTCAGGACTTATCCATTTAAGCTGGGAATGAAAATTATGAGATTTTAACAGACTGTTTATATCCTAAAAATCTGCTTTCTTTTAAAGCTAAAGAACAGATAAACACAAATACAAATACAAACATAAATACAAATCTCTCAGGTGTAATTCCACATCCAGGATAAGCTAGTACCCCAAAATTGTTCTTCTAAACCTAGAAATTTCCAAAATAGAAAGAGCTCTTGAAACAAGCCCTAGGTTTTTGACTTAATCAGCAGTCTAGCATGAACACCTGAAGGCCAGAGATCACCTCCAAGTGTCCTAAGTCCTCTGCAATCCCTTCCCCAAGAGGCCCTACTGACCAGGGCACCCTCCCTTCCACTCCAAATGCAGTCTCACAGGCCACCATCAACACCACAGACTCTGCAAGAATAGCTTCTAGACCAAAAGCCTACAAAAAACAGTAAGTAAAATAAAAAAACATGAGCAAAGCCCAACAAGCTACACAATACCATTCTGCTTTCAAAGGTAGGGTAATTAGGAAGAGGAACAGAGGCTTAATCCTGCAGCTGGGTTTTATTTTCCTATCTCTTCCTTATTGTATTAAAATATGAAAACAGATAACACCTACTTAATTCCTGGGCAGAAACATGCTGCAGAAATTCTGCAGGCTCTGGGCCTCTCAGTACTGTGCTCCTGGACAAGTCAGACTTGTCACCTCCTGGATGAACACGCCTTTCTCAGCCTGCTTTAAAAACCCTGTTGCAACTTCTACAGTGGTGCACAGAATCCCAGAATCACAGACTGGTTTGGGTTGGAAGGGACCTTAACCACCATCCAATTCCACTCCCTGTCATGGAAGGGAACCTTCCACTAGGCCAGGTTGCTCCAAGTCCTGTCCAACCTGGCCTTAAACATTTCCAGGGATGGGGAAGCCACCCCTACTCTGTATATCTTTGTCAAGACTGTAACAACATTCCCATAATGGTTCAAAACACCATGGGAACACTCGCCAGTCTCATTATTTCACTCTGAGGTTTATTTTATAAGGGAACACTCGCCAGTCTCATTATTTCACTCTGAGGTTTATTTTATAAGCTCTGCACAATAAAGGCCTGAGGATTTCCTTCTGTAGAATTCTTGAATACAAAACAAAGCTGAACCATTGTTGAGTGACTTATTTTCAAAGAGAAACATTTTCACATAAATATGATACTCTGCAGAAACCCACCATTCAAATTGTCAAAACCCTCACAGTTATGGTATGTGAACCATTCATTCCTAAGGGAAGGTTTAGATTGGATATGGGGAAGCAACACAGGCTACCCATCAGTCACCATCCCTGGAAGTGCTTGAGATGCATGGACATGGCACCTGGGGAATGGGTGAACACAGCAGTGCTGGTGAAGGGTTGGACTCAATGATGTTGGAGGTCTTTTCCATCCTAAATGATCCTATGATTCCAACCACACACCTGCATTCAGTTTGAATGTCTGGTCTGGTCCCAGTGCCACTGCTGACTCCTCTGACCATCTGACTGACAGTGACTGGATGAATTACTCAAATTTTCACAGCAGCACAGTCCTAAGTGCATTTGTCCCAGCTTAACAAGCTTCTATATACAAAGAGAACAGTATGCTTTGGAAAAGGTAGTACCACCTGAAATACTATAACCAGTGAAACATCCCAATTTTCTTCAAAAAGGTGCAAACTGCACCTTTGCCTTGTCTGGGATGGCTCTCAGATAATAGCTATGGGAAAGCCCAAGGTTACAAAGCTCTCTTCTAAGAGACCATACTATCTTCAGAGGCAGCTTAATGCTAAATGGACAAAGACCAGCTACTTGACTAAGAATAACCACCCTTAACCTACCAAAATCGAGTTACTGTTGTTACCTTTAACCCGTGCAACAACCAACAACAACATTATGATTTAATTCTACTTCAAGGGGAAACCTCCCTCTTCATCCCAGTCTAGGTAAGTGAGACTAATGAAAAAGTAGGGACGATAATACCATTTAAGATTATAAGAAGATATGTCAATTTTTTCACCCTATCAGGCAAAACTGGGGGAGATGCGAAAAAGAAGCCAACAGAAAAAAATCAGCTTAACTTGCAACAAAGGAGGAGACAGGAATGTGTATCACACTACCAGCAGTGGACACACCAGAATGATTGACATAGAACAAACCTGGAGCAATCTTTAACTGTTTCTTATAGAAGCTACTTGGAAAACTGTTCTTTAAGAATGATCTAGACTTACTTTGCAGCAGTGGCAAAGCTCAGGCTGGCTGGTTACGCTGCCTCTGCCACCCTGCAGTCACATACCACCAGTTACTGTTTCATATCTAGTGAGAGCTCTTCCTGTGCCTGTCATTCTGATCCCTGTAAAACTATACCGTGGACCTTTATGAAAAAGGTTGTGTGTTTTTGCTGTGGATGGCTCTGCCTATGATTTGGGCCATGCTTTCTGAAAATCCGTGTACAAATAGGAAGACTGTTTTTTTTTTAACAGCTTGAATTTAAACAGGCAAAGGGTTAGTGACACAGAGCTTTAGCAGATACAGTCACACATTAGGTTATTGCTTCCTTTTTTGCTTCACCTCAGATATATGTTCCTTTACCACGGAGAGGGATACTCAATCCTCATATGAAACAATACACAAAACAGCACTTCCAAATCAAGTTTGGGGAAGTAAAAAAGGCCAACACAAATCATACTACTATCTGTTGTCTCCTAGCTGAAGACTGTTGTCAGAATAGAACCAGTAAGAAAAATGGAGACTAAATCAGCTGGCAGATTCTTTGCTTACCTTACTGAACAGAAAAGATGTGATAAAGCAATGCAGCACATATGAGTGTGCAGATTTTTCTGTGTCGTTACACAACAGGATAAGACAAAAAATTACGCTTTCAAACAGCTTGGGACTGAATGCCACTAATCTTAACTTCACAGGCACAGAACTGAGAATGTTTCAAATTCTAAACTTAGTGAATTCAAGGCCCTTGCCTCATCTTACAAGTTAACTGATTTCTCTATTACCAATATTCCCAGCAAAATCTCCTCTCCTGCTTCTTGTCTTTCACTGGAATAAATTATTCTTGCCAGTTACGAAACCTCCCCTACTGTTTGGGGAAAGCCATCACGGGAAGTGCACACTTATCATGTGCCATTTCAACTATAGCTCAAGAATCATCACTGCCCCGCGCTTAACCCGCTTCAGGGCTGCTGGATTGCTGGATCATCCTGGTCTATAAATAACCCGAAATAAAACCACACTGCAGGCATAGAGAGCAGGCAGCAGAGGCTGAATTTCCCCTGGTATCATGCACAGAGGCGGCTGACGCTACCTGTAGTGTCACAGGTGAGGCCAAAACCCTCCCCCACCGCGGCCCATGGCGCAGCCTCAGCCTTCGGCAGCGTGGGAATGGAGACTGCTGCACTTCGAGAGCCCGCAGCAGGCCGGGCCCGGGGGCACAGGGCAGGACCCTCCACCAGCCGAAGGCGGGGGAAGGCGACCGCTTCCTCAGCCGCATCCCCTCAGCGGCGGCGCGGGCGCAGCCCCGGCCAACGCGGCGCGGGGGAAGGAAGCGGGACATGACTCATGGCTTTTGTCTGCTCCCGGGTGGCCCCGGAGCGCTCCCCGCCGCCGANTTTCAAGCACAGTTGGCTACCTGCTGGCTTCAAAAGAACAGACTATTTGTTAATGATATAAAATACAGCAACCATTTAAGATGCAGCAACCCCGCCCCGTCCCAGCGGGTTGCTATGGGGATGGGGCACGCGCGTGCGCGCGGGAGCGCCGCACGGCCCG
>WBNO01016627.1:57090-87269 GCA_013400575.1 Peucedramus taeniatus
CGGTGCGCGCGCGGGAGCGGAGCCCGGGGCTGGCGGCTGAGGGAGGCGCGAACCGCGCTGCGCTGAGGTGAGGGGCCCTGCCCCGGGAAGCGCGGGGGCCCTGGGCGCGGCGGTACAGGGACCGGACATGAGGGGAGTCGGCGTGCAGGAGCGCTGGGAAGGGGTCTGTCCTTTTCAGCCGTGCAGACGGATCCCCGAACTTGAGGGGTTTGGTTGAGGCGGGGTGATGCTGTTGAGGAGGGAGCGGGACGATGAGCGCTGCGGACGGTGCCGCGGAGGTGAGGCGCCCTGGCCGCCCTCCCGGCCCGGGACCCGGTGCTTGTATGGGCCGCCATGGGACCCCCGGGCGGGGGCCCCTCCCACAGCGTGAGGCAGTCGCTTCTCAACATGTTCTCGTAGAAAACTCCAGCCGCGCTGTTGAGACCGAGGGTTCATGAGGAACATGACCGACCAGCTCCCGAGGAAAATCTGGGCTGCTTCGAGGCACCCGACCCTGAGACCCGAACCCCGACCACTACCCTAAGCTCCCCATGGATGCCCCGGGCCCGGGTTTGCGGTCGGACGGGGCCTTGGCCTTCGGGTTCGGGTGTGCTCCTGCCTGTGTGGGAGCGCGCAGACCCGACGGGAAAGATCATTCCTGAAAGGTTTCTGTGCTTGGTCCGTATGTTAAAATATAATGTAGCTATAGCCGTCTGCATATCTCTACTCGCTGCTTCGTTTCCCAGCAGCTGTGAGAAACTTTCCTCTGCTCTTAGCCCGCCTCTGAGAAATAGTTGGGTGACAGACAAGTCTCACAAATTAAAAGAATGTTCCTCTGTGTTCCAGCAGGATCTAGTTTTGTTTGGCATTGAAAACCTCTCATGGAGAATGCTTAAGCAGGAATCAATGACGTCACTGGGCAGGAAACACTCTTGGAAGGAAGAGTTGCTATCAGAGCAATCTTACATGATAAAAGGCTCACGGATAAGTTCTTCACTAGCTGAATACATCATAGGTCATAGACTGTTTAGTGGACTGAAATACAGATGTTACAGATACTAGGTTTCATTTTTGTCTTGCAATTTCACTTGAGAACCATGTTATCCAGCTTTTATTTTGTGCCAGTAACCAGGGTGCCAGATTTTTCTCAGCAAATTTGGCTTCATGAGAAAGGACACCAAATTGCTTCAATGCTTAACATCTTCAGTCTGAACTGAAGTAACTCCCATCAAACCCAAATGAGATTAAAATCGTGTAAACACCCACTTCTATAGTAGCTTTGAGAATAAAATCCTGGAAACCATCCCCACATTGAAACAACTTTACCTTGTGCCTGACACAAAAAGTTGGGCTCCTGTTGTCTAATGCTGTGCAGTTTGTTTTGATTCCAAGATGTCTGTTTGCTGGGAGGAACAGACTGAAAGGTGCTGCAATCTGAAGCAGTTTGGTGTAATTTCACACAAAGCTGAACTTACTGACAAAATCTTCTCGGAAGATGGAAAGAATCAGGTAGCAATAATTTCAAATCTGTGGAATTAAAGTGCGAGTGAGCTAGGTAAGAGGTGGCTGTGGGCTTTGGAAGTGGGAACAGATACCTTGTGGTAAAAGGGTGAGCCAGGGGAGGGAAAAGAAAGGGGAATTGAAGCTCTTGTTACTTGCAGATACAGCATATGCTGACATTTTTATGTTGCCACAGTAAATCACATGCTCTCCTGAAATCATGCAAGTTAGTGGCTGGTGAGTCTTTGTTAAGAGACTTTTTTGCATAGAAGTGTTAGATAAGAAATCTTTGATAAAAATGGTTTTGTGCCTGTCTCTTTTATATTTCACATGCAGCCACTTATGAAAATTTTACATTGGTAAACAGAAGGTAGAATGACTGAGTTTGCAAGCATCTAGATAAAAGAGGAAGAGAAAAAGTTTCATTTTGAAGCTGTTAGCTCTTTGCAAAACACTCAAGCATGGATAGAAATGTTGAGGAGAAAGAGGCTTGAAAAGAAAAATAATACATGAGTTAGAGTTTTGGGTTTTTTTTTTGCTTTGAAGAAACTTTTTTCTCTAAAGAGCAAGGTGTCTTTTAGCAAGGTGTTTGGTTTGGTTAGTTTCCAGAAAAGATGTGGACTTGCAAGGCTTCAGAATGGTTTGTCACATATCTGGTGCCTTCAGCACCCCACATTCATGTTGCTTGAATTTCTTGTCTGACTGCATTTATAGGAGCAGTGGTAGCTGAAAATTCTGCCCCTTGTTAGTACAGAAGAGTCAAATACTTGTGTTCTGTGAAGAAGTTGATACTGTTTCAGAGTCTGGACATCCAGTCAGGGATACTTCTTTTTCAATTTAGTGTGCAACAGCAGATATTACACTGGTTTGTGCCTGAGTTTTTTTCCTCATACAATTTTTAATAAGCTGATAAATATTATTATTTTTTCAGATTTTTTCCTGTCCTTCCCTAAAAATGTCCAAGGTAAGAATAACATTTCTGTCTTCCAATGGAACAATGGGGAAACATATTTTTTGTTTTTAAATATTAATCTTCAATGACACATTGTGTAACTTTCATCTGTTTGATGATGAAGGGTATTCAAAATTTACTGTCTATGGGAGACACAATACTGAAAGATGAGTGATGTAAAACATATATTAAAGTAGTTTCATGCAAGTATAAATCTCTGCAGTTAACTAATACTCTTGGAAGGGTTTAATTTTGGTCAGAGTTGTATAAAAGCTCCCTGCTGCATCTTCACTGAAACTTCCTTTCTGCAATTTTGTTTTGAGCAGGCATCATTTATGAAAATGGTGGTTTAGATTTAATTTCTTTCTTTACTAATAGAATCAACTGTTTTTCCAATAAAATCCTTCATTTAAAATATTATAACCTAAGATATTATTGTCATGCTGGTATTCATCTAATTCTTGGCCCCCAGCATTTGGTATGATGTGTAAAACATTCCTGTTGGCTTATTGGAGTGAAATGAGTCATGAAGGGTGCTTGAGTAATGTGTTTGAAGAGGGATCTAAGAAATGTAAAGATTTCTCTGCCATATCTGTAGCAGTGAGCATTCTAAACACTACTGTGTAAATTCTCCTTCCCCACACTTGAAGTTAGCTCTCTGAAGAGCACTTCCAGCAGGTGGCTTTCACTTCACAAGTTGCTCAGGGTTTTCCTTTGGATGTGCTAAAAATGGATCAGGAATGCTCATCTTTTTGTTCAAGTCCATAAAAAACTTTTGTTTTAGCTGTGTGTGAAGACTGTTCAAAAAGTATTAGTGCCCACAATTCATATTTTGTCATACTTTGATAAATTATTTGGGATTTTGTTTTTGTTTTACTTAAGGTGATCTCAGCTGGATAGCTGAGCAAGAGAAGCTTTGTTTTTTAAGCTCTTGGTCAAAGTGGTTGTTCTGCCCTTTGTGAAACTGCTGAGTAGCAGGAACTTCTGAGTAGTTTCCTCTCTGTCATGTAGCTTCATACCTTTTGAGTTAAGTGAGGAAAGCAGTTATACAAACTACTAAGTCTTGAGTGGTTGCTTATTATTGTCTTGTTTGTTTTTTTTTAATTTCATTTTTAGCAACAGCCTGCTCAATTTACCAATCCAGAAACTCCTGGCTATGTTGGATTTGCAAACCTTCCCAATCAGGTTCACCGAAAGTCTGTGAAAAAGGGGTTTGAATTTACTCTGATGGTGGTTGGTAAGGAAGCATTTTATAGTTTTTCTCACAATTAGTACTTGTGCACAGGGAATTTGAAGTTAAAACAAATGTTACTTGCACTATTCTGAGGCTTCGGCTTGCGTCAGAAACTTTCCTTTACTGATGCATTTAGCTTTCTTTTATGTTTTGTTGATTCTTGCAGCTGTTGTTTGCCACATTACAAATTGTGTTTGAATACATTTATAAGTTTGTGGGTGAAGAAATTTTATTGTGCACTCCAGCAATCATTCCTTCCTTCCTTCTTTCCTTGCTTCTCCCCTGTCTTACAGGATTCCAGCACTCCATTTAAAATGTAACTGGTTTTGCCTTTGAATATTGTCTCAGTTCAGTTGTATGTTTTGATAATGAGACTAGTATTAAGGAGACCATTCTATCTAAAATATTGTTTATGCTTCTTTAGTTCAAAACAATCTGAACTCTAGTCTTTTCAACCCTTCCAAATACTCTTGTAAGAGTGAGGAAGACTGAGAATTGGACCAGTTGGTTAATGTGTGAGCGGTTACTTTTTACTTTGATTGTGATTTTATGTCAGCAGTTGTAATCTAAAGTGTTATTGTATTTGATAATTCATTGGGAGTCTGTGTGGGTATCTGGAGTAGAAAGAAAAATCTTATGTCTGCAGAAATACCTTGATCCTTTGAGAAATCGGTTGCTCTTCTTGAAAATTAAATAGACTCCCAAATCAGGCTTGGGTGTGTTCTGTCTCTCTGTGAGCCATAACTTGTGAGTTTTGGTGTTTGAACTCTGTAATTCTTGCTTTTAAATAGGCTTTCACAAAAAGCACCCTAATAGAATTAGGCTCTTCATTACCTGGCATCACAAGAAATAAATCCCATTTGTGTGCTAGATTTGCCTAAGAGAGATCACAGTGGGAATGAGCAGGAGAGGTGAGATAGTGCATGATAGGAGGTGTTTAACTTCTTAATGGTTTTGGATTTCAGTAGTTACAGGGAGAGTCTATCCTCAAACCTTTCATTAGTTTTGCCAAATGACAGCTTTAGCACTGCTTTTGTCCTACTTCTGTATTTTGTTCTTCAGTGTTGTACAGAGTTTGTCTGCCTTATCTTTGTCTTCCTAGAAGTTTTTTGTAGTTTTTTACTGTATTTGATTTGCATGATACCATAAAGGATATCTCATAAAATCTAAGAGTAAAACCAAACTATAAGTAGCTGCTTATTATGCTGTCTGCTGTAACTCTTCAAAATTTACTGTTCAGTGATCTTAAAAGTGTGAACAGTTTTGAGAAAGAAAAATGTGCCTTCTGTGCTGTAGCTAAACTAAACTTCCAGATCTCTTTGAATTCTAATTGCAAATAGTGCCACGTAAAACAGTTCTGGAAGAAAGCAATATAAAATTATATAGACCAACAGTTGTTTCTAGTCTCTTGTAAAATAGAAATAGAGGGGAAATGATATGGTGTAAGAGTAACAGAAAGGCAATCAATCCACCCATATTGGAGTAAAGTGGAACTTTATGGTTGTTGCCTGCCAGTATTTTAAGGGATAAATGAAAACTAAAGGAAGAGGATTTGGAAAAAAATAATTTCATTGAAAATTTGGAGTGGTATTTTAAGATACACTAGCAGAGGGAGGCAGCTGATGTAAGATAAAATAAACTGTGCTTTAAATTGTTGATTATTTCAACAGTTTGGAATGTGAATGCTTTCTCTTCAAATATGCAGGGAGTTTAAGTATGCTCTCTTGTGGGCTCTGTCACAGTGTCTGTTTTGAACTATCATTTTTCATTAAGTTGCCATTCTTCTTCATTTCTGAGCGGGATAATATTTTAAAAGCTGCCTGTGCTGACAGAATCCTAATCAATGATTTTGCTTTTTTACACAGCTTTAGGTTACGTTTTTTGTTTTTTTTTTTCCCTGCTATTGTTTACTGTGGTATATGAAAATATGAGCTGGAGTTTATAAGAATTTGGCTGCCTGGCTGTGTTGCTCCCAGAGAAATCCCAGTAACTTGTGTTTATTTTTATGTTCATTCTCATTATTAAGCTATGACTTAATCTAAATAGTTATTTTACTTAAGAGTCACTAAACTTCTGTAGCCAATATAATCATTGACAGTGACTATGAAAACTGATTTGGTTTATGTGTAATATTTACCCATACTGAAACTGTGGAATGTGGCATTGGAAGAAATTCTACTTTTCTGGTTTTGCTGCAATGATTCCATGTCACTATTGAGTTACTCTGGGTGCATGTCACCTTCACTGGTGCAGGCTGCACTGGCGCAATCTCATCTTGAAAGCTGCATTCTGTAAGGCATTAAAAATTGGCAGCTCCTACTTAAATCTTCATTTTAAAACAATTTACATCCTTCTTTTTTTCTTTTGTTCAGAGATTTTTGTCAGATTCATATTGCAGAATAGCCTGTGTTACTCTGAGATTCTGTGGCCCATCATTTTTTAACATCTAATCTTTTAATTTAATCCTATCAAAACCTGAAATAAAAGTAAAAGATATCTTCAGTGAACTCAAGTACTGAGCATTTCAAGTTGCTGCTCTTTTTTATGCTATGAACATTTGTTCTGATTAAAATATTGATCTTTAATTAGAGTGTAAATTTTCCTCATGGCTGTCAGTGTCTCTAGAACAAAAATATATTTATGGTACAATTTGGTAATCCCCAAATTCATCAGTATAAAAATATTACTTGGTGGCCATATTCCTCTTGTTTGAGTTCTTGTTTGCAATATTGTCATAAAAACCAAAAATAAATCTTGCTTCATGTTGCCTGGCTGTACAGAAATTCAGCAATGCATTTTTCATTAAATTGATGTTAAAGCCTTGACAGGATATAGCTTCTCACTGGGTATGATATTTCACATTCTGGACTAATAACAGAAAAGCATGTCTTAAAAAATCAGGAGACATGAAATGGAAAATCTTAAGTCTAAATGGGTCACAACTCCACTTGACTTGCAGCATTAATTACAGATCATCAGTGAAAGCTCTGGGAAAGGGTATTGCAAAGCCAAGATGTAAAAATTGTATTTCAACCTTTTTGTGCAAATCCAAAATTAGAAGTCATAAATTTTTAATTTGAAAGAAATATGAAAAAATCTATAGTCAGATAATACTGTCAGATATTCTTGAAATTATTTATGTAAATATGTTGAATTTTTCTTTATATTGAATCACAGGTGAATCTGGATTAGGAAAATCTACATTAATAAACAGCCTCTTCCTGACAGATCTCTACCCAGAAAGGATAATCCCTGGAGCTGCTGGTAAATACATCTTTGCTCAATGGTTTTTGGAGTTGAATGCTTCTAACTTAAATTTTGGTAGCAGCCAGCAGTGATTTCTAGCTGTAATCGTTTCTAATGCATTTCCTGACACTTGAGCTGTTTGATGAAATCATTCTCCTCTGCACCCAGGACATCCATCGGGTCTTTGTTATTTAGTCCTTGGGTGTATTCATATTAACACTGAGAAATTTGGTCCCTTCTTTTGCTTAAAAACAGTCTTTGTGTCACGACAAGATAAACAATCAACTAAAACAATCAGATAATTTATTTAGTTTTTAATCTGTTTCATTTGTAAACATATGAATTGTTTATACCTGCTTGCACCTTAATTCATTTAGGTGATTGATTTTTAGATTGATATTTAGTAATTTTTAACTTCACTTTCTATTCTTCTTCATTTCCTTGTCCTATTTTTGTTATGTTATTTAAGGTATGCAATAATCCAGCAAAAGAGAATATTGTAATAAAATGTAATTTTTCTCTTTTTGCTACCTGTTGAATGACTTGCTTTAATAGTTTTATCATGTTAGCTGATGATTACTTACGACTTCCAGCCTTAGGAAAAAATCCATTACATAACATTTTGTGTTGTTCTCCCATTACCAATGGTTTTGTCTCAGTCCCTTTTGCCTTAATTTCTACATCATTTTTAAGAAAAGCATGAAATCTCATACAGTCCTCTAATAACATTGAAGGAATTTATGTACTGAGTCTTTTTGTTATCAGGCCTTAGAATTCAATTGATAGAATAATATTTATGCTGTTTTATCTGCCAATTAATCTTTGGAGCTTATCTCAGAATGACATGGCCTTAGAGACTGGATCCTACGAGATGGAGTTTGTTGTCTTTCAGATAAGATTGAACGCACTGTGCAGATTGAAGCCTCAACAGTTGAAATTGAAGAGAGGGGCGTGAAGCTACGGCTGACGGTTGTGGATACACCAGGATATGGAGATGCCATTAATTGTAGAGACTGGTATGTGCACAGAGAATATCTCTTGATCTATCTATGGAGACTGACACAGATTTCTTACCTCTTCTGGAGGGTGGAAGTGTGGTATGTGTCTGTGAAATGCTAAATTTGAGGTGGGATTTTTTGTTTTCTAATTTTGAGGAAGCGTAATGAATTAATTCCAATACATGTGAAGAGGCATCCATAACTTTAACACAACTTGAAATTAATTTTGTGGCACATTTTTTTTCTTTGTTAACTTCTATTTTTCTTGAAAGAGCTTTAAGTGAACAGTGACCTTGACTCTCAATAGTACTCTGAGAAAGTAAATCACCTAATCTTCAGTGCAAGTAAAAATCCACCCCTAGACCTTGTCCACATTTACTTGAGCATTCTCAGATTCTGTGCCTAATTTTTAAGTGCTTTTCATCGTCTTAGATTTTGTTTGTTTCGTTGTTTTGTTTTGTTTGGTTTTTTTACAAATTTATATTATAGTAAATACTGAGAAGTAATCTTGAGATCAATAGCAATCAGTTTTTGATGGTAATCCCTTTAACCACATCTCTCAAACTCCTGAACCTCAAGGTAACCTCTGCCTTTCCCTACAATTCTGGAAATTTAATTTCCCGATAAAGTGAAATTCAGCTTCAAGACCACATGTCCTGTCCTGGTCAGCCCAAGGGCTACTGCATGAGCAATCTCCTGTTTCCTTTGTTCAAAAGCTTGTTTTTGAAATCATTTTTCTACTGGGTCACATGATAGAGAGGCCTTACAATCTGACTGTACTCTGGAATATGCACCTTAAAAAAACCCACAGCACCTGGGAAAGCCTGAGCTTCATTCCTGCTTGTTGCTGAGGACAGAGCTGCTGTTTTGTTGACCACATCTGTTGGAGTCTGACAATGCTTATTTTGCCATTTTATTCCTAAAAACTGGATTTCCTGGGCAGGACCCTTGACCTTACTTTGTTTTATGGCAAAACCAGCCTTCAGGAAGATCTGGATTATCTTCTCCCCTTGCTCAAAAACTTCCTCTGCCGTGTTTCCTCCACATAAAGATGTCATCAATGTACTGCAAGTGTTCTGAAGCCTTACACTTCAGAAGTAACATCGGTCCTGCTATTCTGTCTGAGGACATGCCCACTGGAAACTGGAGCTGTGTTTATGCTTGAAGAATTTCCTGTGATGGTTGTACTTCCTCTCAACTTCTGCACCCATGCTGCTGAGGCAGTGTTGGGTTTTCCATCCCACTTCCTCCTGTCTTTTCTGTGGTCATGCACGTAAAACCACAGGTTACCATGTGGTGTATATCCTGTCTCTTGAGGATGGGGGTGTTTGCTCCCAACAGCAGAGACTGGCCCATACTGATGGATTATGGAACATTTCCTCTCTAGTTTGCTCGAGTTTTTCAAATCTGTTCTTAATCTTGGACAGACTTTCCACAGCTGAGGTGCAGGTTGGTAGGGAAGAAAAAAATTGATATTCATGTTGCCAGAGTTGGGTCACCTGAGGCACTCAGGCACTCAGGTGGCCCAACTCTGTGTCACAGAGATGAAACCTGTGAAAACAGGTGTTTACTCTCCTTCTTTCATTGACAACAATGCCAATGAGTTGACGTCCAACAGTGGTGTGCTCTGTACAAACTTCTGCCATGTGGATTGTGTACAGTGGAGCTCATCTGGATCTACAGGGGACTGATGGTTATTTGGACCCCTATAGATTGCCTCCAGCACAGCTAGTTCTTTCAGGTACTGGATACCTTCTTCCATGGCCTTCTACCTGCCTGGTCACACCAATAGATCATTCTTGAGAGAATACCTTTCCCTCATGCTTGACAGAAGTTACAACCAGAGCTGAGAGTTTCTGTCCTCTTCCCAATCCCCTTGTCAATGCCCACATCCCAGGACAGGGATTCCAGTTGCTTGGCTTCCCTATGATCTGGTTCCATGTGGTGGGCCACAATGTCCTGGTACCAGAGCAGCCAGGTTGCCAGGGTGACCCCCAAAAGGCAGCTGAAATCTTTTCACATATCTTGCAGCTCACCTTGGATAGCAGTTGGGTGCTTATCTCTGGCCCTGCCTCTTCCTCCTGCTGTGAGGGCTCTGCTTCCTCTTCATCTTTCACTAAGCAAACTGATTTGATCTTAGATTTCTTCTTCTGTGTAGGGGCAGCTGTTTGTGGCACAGGTTGTGGCAGTGGTTCAGCAGCCATTGGAATGGCCGTGGTGCCTGTTGCTCTGCTTTCCTCCTCCTCACCTGAGGGTGCTCTCTAGTGATGAACAGTGTGCAGTAAATAAAAGTCAAGGCTCAGCACACTGCAATAAGTTGCTCCTCTCTGGAATTGCCCCCTCCTGTAGATTTGGGCCAGGACCAGGACACTAGTGGACAAAAAGTTGGATATGAGCAGGCAGTCCCTGAAACCCATTAGTATCCCAGGCTGCAGCAAAACCAGTGTGGCCTGCAGCTTGAGGGAGAGAGTTCTGCCCCACTCCTGTGAGACCTGCATCCAGCTCTGGGGCTCTAGCACAGGACAGACATGGACCTACTGGAGCAGGTGCAGAAGAGGACCACAAAAATGATCCAAGGACTAGAGCAGCAGAGAGGCTGGGAGAGTTAGGGTTCCATCTGAAAAAGAGAGGAGTCCAGGGCGACCTTACAGAGGCCTTGAAATATATCAAAAGGACTCACAGGGAACATGGAAAGAGACTTAATACCAGGGCCTGTAGTAGCAGAGCTAGGGACAATGGTTTGAAACTGAGACTAGATTTAAGTTAGGTGTTGGAGAGACTTTTTTCCAGTGATGGTGTTGAGGCCCCTGGTATAGTTGCCCAGAGAAGCTGTGGCTCCCTGAAGGTGTTCAAGAGAACCCTGGACTAATGAAAGGTGCCCCTGGCCATGAGAGTAGCTTGGGAATAGGTGATCTTTAAAGGTCCCTTCCAATGCAAACCATTTATGATTTTAAATCAGTTTGCAGCAAGAACCTTAAAATATCTTGAAAATGTGTGGTTAATGTTAATCAAGATATAAACACTAATCCAAGAGAAATGTGTTGTACAACTGAGGTTGGGTTATGAATAATTTATCTTTAAATACATATATATATATATATATATGTATGTAATATGCATAGCAGCTTGTTATTCTTTATTATTCTAGAATTCCAATAAAATTTTAATCTACGTGCTCTTCTATTTATCCTGTTCTATAGAATCAGTAAATGAATTTTTGTCCAACAGAAGATTAGTTCATCAGGATGGTATCTTAGTGCTGTTTCATATTACCTTTGAAAGAGTCCTAAACTTGTGGACCATTTGGTGATTCCTCAAATCTGTGTTTGTTTTACAGTTTTAAGACCATAATCTCTTACATTGATGAGCAGTTTGAGCGATACCTGCATGATGAGAGTGGGTTGAACAGAAGACATATCATAGATAATAGAGTTCATTGCTGTTTCTATTTCATTTCACCATTTGGTCATGGGTAGGTGTTTCTCTGTCTTTTTTTTTTACATTATTTTATTTTAGAGAGTTGGTTTGTACCTGTTGACTTAAATTTTCAGAATCATGTTGCCATTACTTAAGCAACTGCTGTAACTGCTGACATTAATTTGCTATGTTCTTTTTCTCCGTGTAAAGAGAGATATTTATGTTGGAGTGAAAATAAATTAGTAATTTAGAGCAAAAATAAATAAAAATTTTCCATATTTTAATTTTAGCCTTAAGCCCCTGGATGTTGAGTTTATGAAGGCCATACACAACAAAGTAAATATTGTACCTGTGATTGCAAAAGCTGATACCCTTTCTCTGAAGGAGAGAGAGAGACTAAAGAAGAGGGTGAGTGTTTTTCTGGCTAGCAGAAATATGTTGTGCTTTGGTTGTGGCAGTGTGGTGGCTGAAAAGAGGGGCATTCTCATTAGCCTTTCTCTGTCCTAGCTGAGGAAAATATAATCTCATGCACAATGTAACATCACTTAATATGTAGGTTGATATCCTGTAAATTATTTTATTATGTATTTAACTGAGAAATTGTCCTTAGAATGTTGTTTGCAAAATGGCAGTCTGGCTACATTTGCAATTAGATTATGAGTGAATTTTGAAACTTTGGAAAAATATTTAAATCCATTTGCTGATGGTAATTGCTCTGTTACCTGTTTAATCAGTCCCAAAGCAGAGATAGTATCTGCATATAGAATGTATATTTGATTTTTTTTTACCCAGTCAGAATTCTGGTGGTTAAAAAATGGGATTTTCAGAGATGTTTCTGATTGTGAGGTTGTTTTTCTTCCCTTATGTCACTGCTCCTAAGCCATTCCAGTTCTGTCTTCCAGAGGCGAGACCTCTTAACACATTCAGTCATGCAGGACTTAATGCTGTATTTGCTGGGAGGAGGTGGGATTCCAGAAACCATCATGAGCTAATAACAGCTATGAAGTTTAGAAAGAAGTGTTAGAATTAACTTGTCAAACTGCATGCTCCAGTCTTAGCTCTTGCATTGAAAACTGCATGATTTTTGTCAGTTATTCTGAAAATCCTTATAGCTATTTTACCCAATCTGGAATAAAAATAGAGACTTTATATATAGTATACTCTAGTAGGTATGTTTAGAATGCTAGAATTCTGCAGAAGTAAAGATTATTCTTTTTTAAAGTGCAAAATTTGGGGTCTATGGCAATGGATTCCTGGTGCAGATACCATTACTGGCAATCACAAAGAAAGAAGTATTTGTAGTGTCTATATCTCAGTTTTACAAACACTCCCACCCCTACCCCCCCAAGTTGTAATTCAGAGGTAAGAGCAAGGAGGTTAAGCTGTAGAAAGTAAGTATGACTTCTGAGTCAACACTTTTATTATTACAAAAAAAAATTGCAAAGGTTTAACAAAACACAGTTTCCACAAAGGACGATGTTTTTGTGAGTGCTATTGTTTGTATTGAAAGTCTGTGGCAAGTAGTTGTTAAATATAATGAAGAAATATAGTATTTAAAACCAAAACCTTGTTGAGTAATTTGGATCAGTAAGATAAATCCAGATTTCTTAAGAGACTATGTATTAAGTAATTTTATGTTAAGATTTAAAAGTACTTGTTCTTCATGTACCTTATATCAATTTCTCTTATTGCATATCTCAGATTCTGGATGAAATAGAAGAGCATGGCATCAAGATTTATCACCTGCCTGATGCTGAATCAGATGAGGATGAAGATTTTAAAGAGCAGACAAGACTCCTCAAGGTGTGACTGGTTTAATAGGTTATATACATGGATAATATATTGTATTTTTTCAGACTGCTCAGATGACTTTAGAGCAAGACCTGCAATGCAACCTGGAGTGAGTCACCGTGTCTCTGCCCAGGCTTCCCTAGCTTGGAAGATGGTGGCAGCAATTACTTTTATTTATTTTACACCTTTAATTTAAAATAATTATGAACTTATTACCATAATATGCAGCGATGAACAGAACAAGAGTTGTTCTTGGAATTGTTTGTCCTGGTTCATTATAAGTAACTTTTGCACGTTTGACTTTCAGGCCAGCATTCCATTTTGTGTAGTGGGGTCCAATCAACTCATTGAAGCAAAAGGTAAAAAAGTTAGAGGTCGGCTCTATCCATGGGGTGTGGTTGAAGTGGAGAATCCAGAGCACAATGACTTCCTGAAGCTGAGGACCATGTTAATGTAAGTTAGAAAATTCCAGTTAAATGGTAGTTTAGAAAACAATCACCAAGATAATCAAGCACTGCATTGGGGGTTTGCAGCAGCTGTGTAATCCCTGGACACATTCAGAATTTGTGTGAGGAAGGCCATGAGCAGCCTTGACCTAGCTGAGCTAGGCCTAGACAGGGATTGGACCACACAGGACCCAGAGGTTCTCTCCAATCTGAATTACTCAGTGATTCTGTGAAAATAACGGTTTGTCTGATTCTTTTGTCGAATTTAGTGTTGTATTGCTACTCAGATCCCCTGGAACATAAACTAGGTTGTGCTTATTTCAATGTATCTATAAGTAGATCCACTTGCAAGGGACCAGACTTGAAAAGCCCCCTGGTTGTTTTATTTCCTGGTCTTTGTTACTCTGTTTGCCTGCTCAGATTCATCAAAGGCCTCACCCAGGAGTACAACTTCTATTGGGGCAGTCTCAGGGCTGAGGTGACCTCTCTGTGTCCTTTATTGCACCAATTTAACTGAAATTAGCTTTTAAATTAGTATGCTAAGTGGGCATGCATGCTGATCACATTGATCCGAGACAGTGCTGAATGCACATAAGCAAACTGATGTGACACAAGGATGTTTTCTCTTTCCATTGCTTTTCTTCCTCCAGCACCCATATGCAGGACCTTCAGGAGGTGACCCAGGATCTTCACTATGAGAACTTCCGCTCTGAGAGGCTCAAACGAGGCAACAGGTTGTCATCTCATGGTTACATGCTGCTTTCTCCTCTTCTGAATTTGTATTTTGCTCTCTCTGTGTCTCACCTACCATTGCATTGCTAGGATTTGGTAGACCAAGAGCAGCTCTGTAACTGCGGTCAACATCAAGTTCTATTGACCAGCTTACAAAGAGTGTAACAAAAAATATTTGGTAAATCTGGAGTGACAGTTGTGGAGTTAGGGAATTGTGGGACTAGATCTGTGCTTTGGTCTGAGGCTTAAATGCAGTTGGGTTGGAATGTTGAAGGTACTAATTAGGACAGATGTCTATGATAAATGTTGTCTTAAAAAAAATCTGAAAATTAGATCAGAGATAATATCTTAAAAAGAGTGTGGGGTTTTTTCAGAATTAACCAGAATATTTGGATTGGACCTTTTTGAAGAGATGATCAAATTTTTTGCAATGCTTTATTAAACATGACATACATAAATAGTACCAGTCACAGGGTAATGGCTGTTAGTCCTGTTGTGAGCTGGATTGGATAGGGCACAGCTTTCCTGGAAAGAGAACTGGGCAAAGCACCCCATTTTTAAGTACAATAGCAGAGTCTGTAAAGATGAGTTGGGGAGTTCTTGTGGGGAAATGCAGGTTTCCTGGTTTAGGTGCTTCAGCTGCATCTCTTCTTATAGCCACTAGAGGGTTCCAAATTGCACATTTTGGGGGCTTTGGGGCATTTTGACAATTTCGCCATCAAGCTGTTAACAGACATTTTGTAACATATCTGGTCAGTTTTCAGCAAAAGGAGTTTTGTTTTTACAGTTTCCTGCCTGTAGTATTGGCCTACAGGCAAGATAAAATGCTCTTCTCTCCTGATTTTAAATCCTGCTTTCTGAAATTCAAGGTAAAAGTCTCCAAACTTCCCAAATTCTGGCACCTCTTATCCAACAGGTGTGTACAAAGGCCTTAGAAGTAATGTGACCTAAGGTCATTTAATTTTTAGAGGATTTCAAGTTGCTGTTAAGTTGGGTATGTGAAACTAAAACGTTTCTGTATATTTTCTAGTTAAGTGGTCCATATACCTTTGCCTTCACATTTCTGACATGGTACTAGAACATAGTTAGATTTACTGTAAGGGTAGATTTCATGTGAATTTATTTCAAGCTTACACTTCTGCTACCAGGAGTGCTTGACAGTAGGTGTTTGTTGACTGTGCTCACTAATGATCTCAGAGGTTTTGGGACACAGCAGATTTTTTTACAATGTGTTTATTTACGCAGGATTTATTTACTATAATTTATTTGTTTTTATTTACACAGGATTTTTTTACAATTTATTTCTCTGTTAACTTTTTAACAAACACCAGTTTGTTTGCTTTGCATGTTTGATGGCACTTGCTTGATTAGATCCATTAGTAGATCTTCCCTGTTGTGTCATGGTGAAGGAGAAAGCTTTTAGCAAAGTGGTAGGAAATCTTGAATAAAGCCAGGTGGGAGGCACTGCTTCTCCCAAGTAACAAGTGATGCAATAACAGGAAACAGCCTCAGGTTGCACCAGGGAGGTTTAGATTGAACATTAGGAGAAATTTCTTCACAGAAAGGGTGTTTGGGCACTGGCACAGGCTGCCCAAGGGCAGTGGTGGAGCTGCCATCCCTAGAAGTGTTCAAACTGCTTGTGGATGTGGCACTGGGGGACATGGTTTAGTGGTGAACACAATGCTGGGTTAATGCTTGGACTCTGCAATCTTAGAAGGTTTTTCCAACCTTAATGATTTTATATTTCTAATTATATTAATGTTATTTTAGGAAAATAGAAGATGAAGAAGTAAATAAAGACCAGATTCTGCTCGAGAAGGAAGCAGAAGTAAGATGACAGAACTTTATATTCTTGTAATGGGGGAATTTTTGTTCTTTTGTTGCTACTTTAGAGCAAACATTTATATGATCTTGGTAATTTGTAAAGGAAAAACAGTTATATGCCAATATAAAGTTATTTGAGGTTCACTAAAAAAACAGTATGAGAAGAGGTGAGAGGAGACTCAGGATAGGGATTTTTTGGCACAAGTGGAATCTGGTAAAACAGATCAGCAATGGATGTAATGCACACTGTGTGGGCAAGAAGAGCCATCCTCATGGGAGTAAGGGTTCTGCAGTTAACAGCTGCAGATTGGGACAAAGTTCAGCTCTGCAGCAAAGGAGAAAATGATGGTAGAAATGGTCAGAAATAAAAATTAAACAGAAATTCCATTCTGCCACTATGACAAATTCATAATACGTAGCTCTAATGCTGCTTTTCTTGTTCCTCTAACCTCTAAAGGTTATAGATAGGCAAGACAAGAAAAAGTGCAATGAAAAGCAAAACGTGGGCAGAAAGGCTGAAGTGGAGACCTGAAGTAGGTCCTGTGCTAGGGTAGAGGAGATTAATAGCCTTGTTGAGAAGTAGATGACAGAAGGGAAAGAGACTGACATGATCACAGATGGCAGGATGAATGGGAATCTACTACACGAGCAGGAGGTCATGGTTAATGGGATTAACAGATGGTTGATTTCAATTTAAAAAGATACTTCTAACATAGTCTGTTACTCTAAAATGCAATACTCTAAAACTGAGCCTTGACCAAGTTGAATCATGCTTGTGTCTCACTGGATGGTTTGCCTGTAATACTTGCTTCCACCTAGTCATCCCTAGCAAGACAGTTGGGGAATAATCCTGACAATTTTTTTTTTTGGATGACAGATAGAGTAGTAGTTTGGAGGAACATAACCAGTATGTTTTTTTTTTTTTTCTGCTAAACTTTAGTAGCAGAAAGTGTAATGCTTGTTCAGTACTTCAGAACGATAATGTTTATACATGTAACATCATAGACTTCCACTTAGGAATGCTTAAAAATCCCATCCCACAGTACAATAATAAACCCTGTTTGTTTCAGTCAGTAAATGCCAGCCTCTTCAGTGATGAAGAGCAATAAAAGAAGATGCCATAACCTGGGTACATTACCTGTCAGATAAGGAAAATGCATATATGTGATCCCTCTTTAGTAAAAATAAGTATTAGAGTGGTGACAGTGAAGAATTATATTCTGAGGTGAGATTAGGGTACAGAATTCTTCTGTGCTGCTCTTCCAGCTCCGTCGCATGCAGGAGATGATTGCAAGAATGCAGGCACAGATGCAGATGCAGATGCAAAGTGGAGAAGGTGACAGCAGTGCAGTTCATGGACACCATGTGTAAAGTCTTGGGTAAGATGCTCAAATAACCACTTAAAGGGCTTTTCCTCTAGCTGTTGTCTAATGTGCTTGGTATTAAAAAGTTTTGGAAAAATGTTAATGAGATGGGTTTCCATGGGTTTCAGTCAGAATTTTAATTTATAAGGATTAACTGCTGTTTGCAAAGTTAAATGGCTTGGAGTCAAACTAAACAGTGTGGTGTTGTGTGTGTATACATGTGAAAATTTCCCAGAAAGTCAATACAATATATCCTGGTAAGAATTATGGAAGAAGTCCTTGAAATAGTTTAACCAGGTTTCTTAATCTCATGATGAAGTCATTGTTTACTTGTGACTTATAAAATGTGAGCAGTTCTTTCAGGTTTCTTACTGTGAGAAGACTGCTGATCTGAAATGGTATTTTCCTGTCTTGTTTTTAGATGATTTTATCCCCTGACTCACAGGAGACCTTCTGGAGCTGGATTGTAGTGGTGGAGGCAGAAAGGATGCCTCTTGCTTCCATGTGATCTGGAGCTTGCTGTGGAGTTTAATGTGGGACTGTTTTGTGGTAACATCTTGTGAGTTGTATTTCATAACATGTAGTCAGTTGGTATTTTTATATATCATACACATTTGACTTTCGTTTTCTTTAGTCCTTCTTTTCTTGAGGTTATTTTAAATTTCCTATTAGGGATACAAAATAGTAATTGAAAGTTTTCTAGCCTGATAAGCAGTAGATAACAATATTTTCTTAATATACCTTATTAGCTCCCTGCTTTTAACTTTGTATTCCATTTAGAAATAAGCAGCTGTCAGTGATAACTTGTTCAGTGCCAGGTAACAGTCACCTCACTAAGGTTGCACCCCTGCAAGGTTAATTTTATAAATATTGCAGTGTTTACATGTGTGTGCGAGACCAGCAGCCCTTCCTCTGTCTCTGCTCACAGCAGAGGATTTCCTTGGCCTCTGCAAAATATCAAATGAAAATTCAAGCCTGCCTTTTGTCTTAAGAGAAAGAAAGAAGAGGAAATGCCTCTGTGAGAGGTACACTGTATGTTACTTGACAGGCATTATTTCTTTCAGATTTAACCTTGAGGGTTATTATTTTCCTAAAATATCTTACTCTATTGTGGCTAATTTTGAATAGTTTCTTGTAGGCCATCACAAATCACTCCTGCTATTTTCTGGCATTATTGTAGCCAAATAAACTTGAATAAGGCTGATTTTATTGTTAAATGAGGTAAACTCCAAAGAGTAGTTTTCTATGAATGGGTGTTTCCTATACCCAAAGGATAAGAAATTCTATAATTCCTCATAAGTATTTTCATACTATTTTTAGGGCATTGAAAACTGTTACATGTAGTAAAAATATATATTAGCACACTTCTCTTCTTAAAAGTGACCTGTTCCTGACAGGATCAATGCAAATTGTATTTTAAGTTCTTGCTCCAGGATGGAGTCAGCAGTATTACTTCAGGAGAGACTCAGTTTTTTTTGGTTTGTTTTTTTATTGGGCCAAGGTCACTATCTTAATCCTGGTAGCAAAGGAGACTGGTTTTAGCTTGGCTGGGCTTGTGCTGCAGATCATGCCTCTTGTATTTGCAGCAGATAATCAATAATCAACACAACTGCCCAGGTGGTGGCTGACAGGGCAAGTAGTGACACACCCTGGGTTGTTTGCTGCTCCTGATAAAGCCAGCAATCAGATTTCTTCATCTGATCTAGCACAAAACATCTTATCTGAGCAGCTAATAAACAAATAGATAGAATAGCAACTTCTTTTGGCTCTTTGAGCTCAGGTGCAGCTGTGACTTTTATAATTTTGTTAATGTTCCTGTGGAAAAAAAAATGGAATTTCTACAGCTAATGTATAATTACAGTGGTGCTTCAGTGGCTAGATTAAATATAAACCTGTTAATCAACTGAAATTTTTACCTGCCTGAAACTACTGTTTTATGTTTAAATCTTTATAAAAATGTGAAGCAAAACCCTGCATTGTAGCTGGGGAGCTCCAGCTCTCTCTTCCAAAGTAATTACTATTAAAGTTGGACACGATTCATTTGACCTTCCCTAACCTTGACAAAAATGAAAATGAGAACCTTTTTGTATGCACAGAAGAGTTAAATCCCATTTGGTCAAATCTCTGCATATAAAACTTGGATGGAAAAACACGTGCTTCTAAATTCTTGAATTGCTTTTTCAAAAGAAAGTGTAGGACCAAAGTAATGTAGCAGCACTGTTAGAGAACACTCCACAACACCTTATTTATTGCTATTACCATGAGCCTGTACTTGAAGAAAAACTGTGAAATGTAAAATATCTGTGCAGGGGCCTGGATGTACTTGTCACTCTCACTGTGTATATTGGGTTGATAGGGTTTTTTTCCTGTATTTTTACCATGGGAACAAGAGCAGATTGTCCATTTGTTTAGTGCTGTCTGGTCACCATCTGTGAAATTATTTCAGGCAATGTTTGGTTCTTTGGAATATTTACATATCTATTAAAACATTTGATCCCAATAAAACATTTCATGTGATTCTTATGCAAAAAAAAGTAATTGATCTAAAAATTCAACAGGAGTGTTATTTTTGTATGTTGTTTTGGCATTTAATGAGAAAAACCAAGTTTGTGGCACTAGCCATTTTAGCTGAAATACTCAAGACAGGTAATTAATTGCAGCTTCTTCCCAAGCCTTAGGGACAGTTGTTCATAGTGTGCCTGATGTCTCTGAAGGTCTGTTTTCCCTTCACTTTTCTTGGGATGGTCTTGAAATGAATGGTTTTGTGCTAAGGCATGAAAGGCAAGACTACTTTTCTCAGAAAAGCTGCTGATAAAAGAAAGATATGAGTAGCAGAAAGACTTGGGGACAAAAGGTAGATTCTGTTTGGTGGCTTGCTGAACTGGCCACAGTTCTTTTTCTGTTACTGTGTTGTGATGGTTTTTATTTTAGGAGTAAAAATACTTTTGAATTTGCAGGGCTTTATAGTTGATAGCAAAAATTGTTCTTGGTACAAAAACCTGTTATAATCTATGTACTACACTTAGCCAAAACTGTAATAAAAATTGCTAAAAAGCTATTTTGTGTTTATTATGATTCTTTATTATACTCAATATTAATTTGTGGTGATATGTTTGAAATAGTGTCCTGTTCCAGCCAGGACAGGGTTAATTTTTGCATTTTTCCAAGTGAAGCACTCTCTCTTTTGTATCCTTTTTGTTATTTAATATAGTTGCTATTACTGTTCCTTTTCTTGTCTCATTGCTGTTTCCAGTAAATTGTTCTTAGAACATTTTATGCTTCCAGTTCTCCTCTCCATCCTGATGGAGAAAAGAGGGAGAGGGGAAGAGGGGAGCAAGTGATTGGCAGCCTGGTTTGGAGTTTCAGTGGGAACACTACATTGGGGATTACCATTCCTAAAGCAGGACAGCCTTAATTCAGCCCCAATGTGGGGCACAAAGCAGTGAGATAACAACAGATCTGCCTGGAGCAGGTTGGAAACAGGTTTGATCCAAGCATTTTCTGTACTTGGTCACAATGTTGCTTGTCTGTTCATGTGGGTGTGGTGCCTAACTCTGTATATATTACCATAGATGCTCCTCATGGAGGGTTTTTTCAGGGCAGGGAGAGCAATCAGGATTGCTTTGTTGCTGTACTGTGTGATGCCAGTTTATGACATGATAACATTGAGGACAACGAGGGTCACTTGATGAGTATTCAGTGTTGCTATTCAGAGAGAACAGGGAAGGATGGTTTTCCCCAGCTTTTCACCCCTTTTTCCTCCCTCCAGCCTGTTACATCATCTTTTGAGAGTTTTGAATTCCCTTTGTATGTTAAGGAAAGCAGGTTTTTGTTGCTAAGTCTGCCAGGTCTGTTCAGTGGGCTCCATACCGTGTTGGGAGTCAGGACAGATTTCTAGGGAGGTCATTCAGAGATCTGCCCCCAAGGGTGAATAGACATGCATAGCATGGGAGAAAATGGGGCCAGGTTTTGGGGAAATTCTCTGCTACAGTGGTTTGGAAGTTCACCCTTAAAGAAGTACAGGATCCTGTTAAAGTGACAGAATATTTACAAGAAGGATGCTGTGGCAACTCCAGAGAGGAGAAACTTCTTGCAGTGTGCTGAGCCCTAACTTTTATTTACTGGACACTGCTCATCACTAGAGAGCACCCTCTGGGGAGAGGGAGGAAAGCAGAGCAGAAGGCACCATGGCTGTCTTTAGACTCTCTCCCTTTCTTTGCTCCTTCCATTTGGGATCCTACAAACTTCCAGCTTTTTTCTTGTATTTTATCCATACTTTTGGGGTAGCATTTTTGTAGGTTCCACTTGTCCTGGTTAGAGTGGTGTTACCTTTTCTGAAGAGAGTAGTTCAAGTTCACTCCCTGGCCATCATGGCTCTTGAGCAAAGAATGAGGAAAAATATCATTCAGAGCCTGTGATGTGCCCTTTTCAGATGGTTTTGAATATTAGGATGGCTGGGCTGGAGGTCAAATTGACACTGCTTGCTCCCAGGCTTGCCATTTGTGTGACACCTGTGGATGAATTAGTCACACCTCTGTCATCATACACACCCTAAGGACCTCAGAGTAAGCTGCTGAGGAGAAAGCTCTCCTGTGATGTGAGTGGAAGGGAATGTTTGGCATTCATTAACAAATGCTACCAATCCCAACTATATTCAGAAGGCATTTAGTAGGAAATCCTCTCAGGACTGAAAGAAATTAAGTCATGGGTTGTAACTTCGATGTCAGTTGAGTCCTTTGCTGTTTCTGTCTCAGTAGGCAGCATGAGTGCAGAGAAGTGCCTTGTTTTCAGGCAACTCTCCTCCTCCACACTGCCAAATATTGCCTGGATCTTTCTGAGTATTTGGACAGGTCTGAGCACACCTCGTGTGTCTGTTTTGTTGGCTCTGTGGTGTTCTTGCTGGTTTATCTGGCTTCTGGGCCTTGGAGAAAGATTTCTATCAGGATTTTGCTAGCTTGTTACACACATTTAGTGGTTACAAAAATAAAAAGAAAGTGAACAAAATATCTATAAACCTTTGTTTCCTGACATCTGATAAAGAAAAGTGAAAAATAACTTTGCCTGCCTTTCTCTGGACACTTTGTAATAGATTCTGAAATGCTACATGCTTTAGGGAAGTGTCTGAACTAGAGGACAAATGAGGTGGTAATTGCTTGGAATGTGCAAGAGTATCCGTAAAGGCTTTGGGAAGAGTTGAAACTATTGCTTAGAAGGACATTGTACTGGAATTCAGTGGAAAGGACTCAATGGAATTATGTATTCTTCCCTATTTACTGTTTTCTCTCAACACTGTGTATGGAATAGAGCTCAAAGAGCTTAACACAGGGCTCCTGCTGTCAGAGAAAGCCAGAAAGAAATGCTTAAAGGATTCCTGCAATGCAAGAAAGCTGTGATTAAAACACTTCATAACTCAGCTTGCCATAGAGATTTTCCCACAGCCCACGATTCCCAAGGGCAATTTCTCAGGAGAGATAACACTTCGATGAGCAGCTTGTTGTCCTGAAGCCCTGTTCCTGCCACGTCTGCCACCTCTTCCCAGAGATGCTGAAAGAGGTTCTGGGCTGCTTTGGACAGCCTTGAGGGCATGTGGCTGGCAGTGCAGGTCAGTTTACCAGTGAAGCAGGTGTTGTCCCTGTGCTGGAGCAGCCCTTGGTGTGTAGTTGTTTCCTAAAGAATCCCTTCATAATCCAAGAAATGGGAGGTGCTGTCACCTGCTCGTGTGTCCTTTTATATGAAGACTTGAAGGGTGCTGGAACCAGGCTGTTGTCACAGTGCCCAGGTGAGCACATGTGCAGTGAAGTGACATTTGATGTCATTACAGGTCAAGCCCAGAGAGTGGGAATGGAGGGAGTATGAGGAGGAAGAGCTTTGTCTAAGGAGTGGTGTGATGGCCAGACACCCTGCCAGTGCAGCCCAGACATGATGGGATCACCTGGGCCTGGCTCACAGCCACGGCAGGGTGTGCCCAAGTTTCAGCTGCGTTGTGGAGTTTCTGCAGCATTTAGCAAGGCAAGATCTGATGTAGCTGTGTGTTTGCAAGTTTAGTTTCAGTGCTTGAAATGCAGAAGGCAAATGAATTTCACTCCCACCCACAGGAATGAGAGCCTGTCAGTCCAGCAAGGCAGAGGAGGTGTCCAGCTACCTCAGAGAGAGAACAGCACACTTTTGGGAAGCTACCCTGGTGAGAACAGACACAGGCCCACAGCCATCCTGCCTGGCTTTATGGAGCAATCCCACAGAGAAAGCAGTGCAGCACTAATTGCTGTAGGAAACACTGAACTCCTAGATAGGAAAAGAGTGAGGAGCTCTACTCTCTCTCCCAAGCCTGTGGCTTATCCTTCTCCTTTTGAAACCTGCTGTAAACAGTTCTGTAGAACTGATGGAGCCGGTTGTTTTTGCTCTATCCCAGCCCTCCCTGGCTCTCAGCTTTGCACATGCTGATGTAAATGGTGTCAGGTTTAAGGCTTTGTTCCAAGAGTGATCCACACTGCCAGATAAAAAATTTCTGTTCAGCCCTGTAAGTCACGTGCAGGAAGACATGGCAAAAAGTCAGGGAGACCTGAGTTATAAGATGTGCATTCCATTAGGAACTTCACCATGTTGAGGCATCATGCTTAAAGTGCTTCAGCCTGGCTGTCCCCCTGTTTTTTATTGACAAACAATTTGAAGCTGGTGGGCAATGAGGAATTGCCTCATTTTTAAAAGCAGAAGACAAAAATTGTGGGGGAAAACCCATGTAGGAAGCATAGAAGTTCACAAGTGTTGTGAAGGTAACTCAGTGTATTCTATAAAATAGGTAAATATACACACCCATGAGAGCTAATGCAAAACACTCATTAAAACAGATCCTGTGCTGCTTCAATGGCATATTTATTAAAAAAAAAACAAGGCACTGACAGTAAAAGGTTTTGTTCAGAACATGCTCACTCCTGTGCCTTGCAATTTCCAATTCCCCTGTTGTTTTAAAGCTTTTTATTTGTTTTTACTTTTAAGAAGCTTTTGCATAAAGGAGAACCCAAAACCTAGGTTGAGCTGTTCCTGTACTGGTACTTGCTCTGAGTTCAGAGCTTCTCCTCTGCAGAGAACATGTGGTTTGGCTCTCCAGGAATATTTCAGTCTCTTTGAAAATTTGCACCCAGAGCAAGAAAACTGGTTTGAATCTTCCTTTCCTGCCCAGCAAATAGTCTCAGGCTGCTTTGAAACATGGAAACACAGCGTGGCAGGGATGGCTGTCCATGTGTCTGACAGCTGGGCTCAGCTCAGGGACTGTGTCTTGGCAGCAGTGGGACTGCTGTGCTCTGTGTCCTGGCACAAACATCTGGAACAGCCCTTTTGGTTGAGGGCAGAGTGGGGAATCCACCAGTTTGTTTTGCCAGCAATCTGTGTTTGGCTGTCTCATTTCTGAAAGAATTTAATGCAGCAGAATTGGTGTTACTGACAGCCTCAACTGTGGTTTATCTGGCAGTGAAATAATTGCCAAGCTTATCTGTGTCTAGTGTTTGGAGGTCCTAAATTTATCATTTTATTCTAAGTGTCCTGTCCATGAAATAGAACTAGGCCTTTTTCTCTTTTATATTTAATTGGGCATTTGTGCATTTGTTGACTTGTTGACTGAAGTTGATGTGTATGTGAAGGTGAGGTGATCTTTTTTCTTGTTAGAATTTCAGTTGTGGTGGAGATACTTTCCATGTAGATCTTTGAGGCATTGTACAAGGCATGACTGACTTGATCCCTTGTGCAACTTCTAGCAAAACCCAGGTTTGGTAACAAAACCCAGGCTGATTTGATGGTCAGGGAAATGAGATGAACCTTGATGGAATTGAAAAAATAATAATTTAAAAAAAGGCAGGGTGAGCTTTCTGGCACTCCCAGTTTTGTTGGAGGGTTATTTACAGGCCTTGCTGCTTCAGACACGCTTGGTTGCCCTCACTGTGCAGACATTATTAAGTGTGAGAGAGGAAAAAAATAAATAAAATTGCAGAAAATCCTATTTGGTAGCAGCTTAAAATTTAGGCTGTTACAGTCACAGAACTAACTATCAAAAAACCTCTGGATTCAATTTAAAGCAAATTTAGAGGAATTCTGGGCATGTTAGTGCTTTTGTGCAATGGGATTGATGTACCACGTGGGGGCAATAAGGGATTGTCTGTGTCTCAGCTTTACCTGTGGATGAGAACACAGCAGCACAGCTGTCAGATTTTGCCTGGACTTCAGATCCAGTGTTGTGGCTCAGCAGCTCTGTTTCCTTGCAGTTTGTAGCTTGTCTACGCTCTTGATTTTTGTGCTGTGGCTTCAGAACTGCTGCTGGCTACAGACTGAACCTTCTGGGCAGGGAGGACGTGCTTGGACAAGTTGACTAGTCAGACTGAGAGAAGCTGCTGAGTGAGTGTGTCTGTGTGTGAGCAGGTAGGAACATATGCTGTGCTTAATTTACTTGTTCTAATTGCCACCTTCACCATGAGAGCCAAGTTAAAATAGAGATATAATTATGAAAGTCAAAGTAGGTGATTGCAAAAAAGGATTGCAGCCTCTTAGGGTTTTTCTGTTAGCAGAGGTTTTTCCTGTATATAAGTACCCAGACCTGTTCTAAAGAATTGGTTAATAATGAGGGTTTAATTCCAGGTCATGGTCTAAGGCTGCTGGACTTTGTGCTTTATAAAGGCCAGTGTAATTAGAAGTTGCAGTGTTTGTAGAAGGGCTCTTGAAAAATACTCCAAAGGGGAAGTATCTGAGAAGCTCAAAGATTTCCTTCTGGGAGAAGTGCTAGAGCATGATTGTGGGGGGCAGAATTATTTAAGATTGGAAGTGTAAAATCCCAGCCACAGAGCCTACAACTATCTGTAGCATGGAAATCAGTTGGTTTAGCAAGGTACTGCTACTGCTGAGTGCCTTTGTCATTCCATCTCTGCCAGTAGAATGAGGTGCATTCTGACCATTTCTGAAGCATTTTCATTCACTGCTGTTGAAGAACAGTATTTTCTCCTATGCTTTCAGGTCAGTTTTATCAGTAAGTGAGCCTGGAGTAAGAGAGTAATTCTGGTAAGTGGCATGTACAGGTATGGCTGTGTTGTTCAATCTTTGTGCTCATTGTGTGGATCATATCCCTGCTTATCCAGCAATTCGTCTTCACCTTGACTTGAGTCTTCTGTCATGTGCTAATGACAATTGGAAGATTGGTCAGATTTTATGATTTCACTCTTTTCAGTTTTTCTACCATCCTGGGTACTGGTGGGCTGTTAGCACAGAGCACCACCTGATTAAAATTGCTGAAATTGGCTTGATTTTGCTATTTAAGAAACAAACTAAAGCTCTCTGTGACTCTTGGGCAGAGAAGTTGTTAATCAGTGATGAGGCAGGTTGAGGAATGACGTGTTGATCTATGCAGACTGGTCCCTACTGAGATGTCTAAGGAGATGTGGGAGGCAATTCAGAGGATGGGTTAGTAAGACAAGACAACTGGTCTCTGGTTCTGCTGCACAGGCCATTACAGGCTGAACTCTTCAGGGCTGAAACACTTCCAGACCAGAAACATGGCCAAGGTTGTCACTAATTGTCATGACTTTTCATCTAACATGTAAACACAGTTGTGCAAAAGTGAGTTTTTCCCCTGGTGGACTTCTAAGGTGCTCTGAAAGTGGTGCAGTGTCACCAGATCCCCAAGACTGGTGGAACAAAGAGTGATCATCTTGTGGAGAAAGCTCTCAGCCCTTCCTGTTAGTCCTAAGTGACACTGTGCTTAGGCTTAGATTAATGATGCCCACAGCAAATGTTGAATATCTCCAGGTAGTAACAGATGGGAGAATTATCATACAAAGCTCTGGCTTGTACTAAAGTGAGACAATGGCAGTGAACTGTGGCAGTCAAAGGTCTGTGAACTGCCCCAGAAGGGATTCTGGTGCTTTCAGTGACCCACCTGCAATGAAACCCATATCAATCCATCTTCCTCTTTTCACTCTTGGCGTGCCCGTGTGTGTTGTCAGTGTGGAGTTGGTGACATGTGGCCCAGTTAGTTTGGTGTACATGGTATAAAATGCTGGCTTAAATGGTTGTAAATATTTTTGCTGTCAGCTATTCCAACTTGCTGCTGTAGACAGCAAGGAAGACACAATGGAAGCATTTGAAACTGTTTGCTTGCTCCTATGAGGTGGAGACCTCTGAGAGACAGAGCTTTGTAGTGTGTATTTGGAAAATATGTGCTGACAAAATCATCATTTTCAGTCTGCAGAGTTTCTCTTTGTCATGGTGAAGGATCTGAATAAAAAGAAGCTTTCCCAGCTGTTATCTTAGTTGGATAAGAAGTCTGCTTTGAAGGACTTCCTCCACCCTCATCCAAAGAGTGATTAAAGAAAAAATGATATTATAGTGTAGTGAAAGGGTAATTCTAATTGTCCTGCTCAGGCCAAGAGGAGAATGTGGTGCAGATTATCTGTTATATTACTTGACTGAGAGAATTACACCTTGTTATAATTTTTTATCTCAAAAGGAGAAAGTTGTATTTTGTCCCGACACTGCATCCTTCCAACAGCAACAGCTGGCTTTCATGTGTAATGACATTCCTCTTCTAGTTTTGGTCTCTAAACTTCCTCCTCCTCCTGTAAAGGCTTCAAACACTGTTTGGATGGCTGAAAAGTTTGATTTAATGCGTATTACAGAAACTCAGAGGTCTTTGTGGACAGCTGTGAAGAATATACTGCTGAGTCTGGTAGAGATAACCATCCACTCCCTCTTTTAGTTTTCAAAATCACCAAACACCACTTCTTAAGCATGTTTTTTGTTACAGTTGCTGAGGATTTATTAAATGATTGAGAGTATAGAACAGAAGTTCTACCTGATATAGGCCCTTCCTAATTGTACCCTGTGTCTGCTCCATCCCTGGAAGTGTCCAAGGCCGGGTTTGATGGGGCTTGAAGCAGCCTGGAATAGTGGAAGGTGTCCCTGTCCAGAGCAGAGGAAGCCTTTAAGGTCCTTTCCATCCCAAACTATTCTGAAATTCTCTGATATGATGGAATTTTTTTTTTTTGTTTGTGTGAGTAGACAGGTCAGAAATGAGCTGCCTGTAGAAGCAGAGGTGCTCAGGATGAGGACAATTAAACACTGAACCTTTGTCCTTACTGCATTGTTTCAGTTCTCTAAGTTGTGTTTTGGGTAAGCAACAAAGTCAGGACTCCTAAGTGAAGTATACAGAGCAGCAGCAGGGTGTTGATGTTTCTAAAGACTCTGCCACATCTGTAATTTTTGCTTCCTCTCCTGAGTGTGGTGGTATGTGGCTTTAAAGTGATCGCATCAGATTTGTTCTCTTAGTGGCAGCTGCTATTTTGCACAAGAAAACTTGAGTGCTCTTTTTAGATGTTAAAGAAAGTGATTGAAATGAAGATGACTCTGAAGTGTCTGCACTTTGAAGGATGGATTGCACTTTGAACTAACTGTATTAGCAGTTAAGTTGCAAATAAAAAGCCATGTGAATAAGATACTGAAACAGCCTGTCAGTAGTGGAAGCACTTCACCTGACTGAAATCACCATTGATCTTATGAATGAAGTTGTCTAAAATGTTCTGTACACTTTTGCAACTTTCCTATGTATGTTTTTTTTCCTGTTTCCATGAGATTCTTCAGCTCCACATCACTTTTTAAGGAGAACAAATCATGGGACATATATTTTAAAACCTTGCGTCTTTTGTTCTTTTGAAGAGATGAGAATGCTGCTAGTCAGGAATTACTCATTAAATTTGCAAGCTGCCTTTTGGTGAGTGAGAGTAATGAAGCTGCTTCTGTTTGAAAGTGCTGTTCTGCATAATTTATGTGTTTTTTATTACCAAAAGTCATATGCTACGCCAATATTTTGTTTTTCATATTGCTGTGAAAAGGTCAAGTTCTCAGAAACAAGATGGCTCCTTGCATTTCTCATGCTGTTGGCCAACAATCCATATCTAGAGAAACCCGAGGATTTCTCTCATTCCTTCTTGTCTTGAAGAGCAGACTGTAGTGAGGTATGGGTGACTCAGAGGCTGTTAAAGGTGGCCCTTTTCAGGAAGAGCTCTTTTCCTGGCTATCCTGTTATCTGCCAGCCTTGGCTTCAGCTTTAGAGCTGATGAATTCCAGACGGTGCAAAGATCTGTTTGTCCTGTGCTGAATTTCCTACAGTGTTTTGTTCTTGTCTGTGTCAGTGAGGGATGGGCTTGCTGGTTGGGGAGTGACAAGGAGGAGAATGCTGCTTTTGTGGTCTTCAGCTACTTTGGCCAGCAGCGCTGCCTGATACCCCTGTGCAGCACCCACATTTTCTCCTGTTCTGTAGCGCTGAGTCTGTTTCTATCCCCACTTAAAATTTATATGTGAAAAATTTAACCTAGTGAAGACCTAAAATTTTTGTTACTTGGTCTGGGGTTGGTTACTGGCATGGTGTCGTCCCCCAGAGCGGTGTCCCTGAGGATCTGTGGGGTGTGCGTGATGGGTGTCTGGGGTGGCATCGGGGCATTTCATGTGCCTCTTTTTGGGGTGCAGGCCTTGCACAGCAGCCAGTGAGCTGCCTGCCTTTCAGCTTCGGACGGAAATATTCTTTTAAAGCCTTCCTCCTGCTGGAAAACCACACTTTGGGTTTCGCTTCGGTATAAAATAATCCGGCCGGGCGGTGGGGCAGCGGGAGGGCTCGGTCTGTGTCACGCCGCGCCGCTCTCCGCGGTGCAGCTCGGTGCGCGGAGC
>WBNO01016627.1:87423-146194 GCA_013400575.1 Peucedramus taeniatus
GAGCCGGGCCGGGGAAGGGAACGGAGTCTGCCAGCCCCGGGACGAGGGCTCCGGCTGGCCGAAGTGCCCCGTGGGCTGCCGGGGCCTGGGGAGCGGCTTCCCCGGGGGCTCAGAGAGCGCCTTCGCGGGGGGCTGCCGCAGGTCCGGCCTGGGCGGCTTCGCCACTGCCCTGTCGGGCTGCGAGTGTGTGAGCAGCCGCGCCCCTGCACCCCGTCCCCTGACCCGCCCCCGAGCGGGGACCCGGGCCGGGAGGGTCCTGCGTGGCCCGGCTGCTGGGTCAGAGGAGCGCTCCTGAAGCGCCGCTCAACCTGGCAGGGACCGGCCGCGGACGTTCCCCGCTGTCCCCGCCCATCCAGCTCCGTCCGGGCCGGCGTGTGGCCGGGCGGCTCTGCAGGGGAGAGCCATGAAAGCCTTCGAGGCCCTGAGGAGGGACGGGGTCGTTGGGGAGCGTGAGGTACGGCCCGCAGGCAGGGAGACACGTCGCTCCTCTCGCAACTGAGCCCTCGGAATCTTCACCCGTCTTCGCTGAGGTGGTGGATTCCTGGTGCATCGTTTGTGTCAGCTCAGTGTAGCAGTGCTAACGGGTGGCTGTGGCTTAAAAAGTTAAAAGAGGAAAGTTTGCTTTTTCGTATTTCCTTGCTGCTCTGTGTGTAGCGATCCCTTCCCATGAAAGGCAGGGACCACCCTGCTCACACTCGGCAACTGGGAAACTGGCCTTACTTCAGATCTGCCTCCTGCAGGGGTGAGGGATGGAGCAGGGACCCTGCCACTGACCAAAAGGCACTGCACTCATAGGAGTTCCTTTGAAAGCCCTTGCAATCATCCAAGTGTGCAAAGCCAGACTGAATGGGGCTTGTAGCAAGCTGGTCTAGTGGAAAGTGTCCCTGCCCATGGCAGGGGTTTGGAACAAGGACTTTAAGGTCCCTTTAAACTCAAACCACTCTGTTTCTATGATCTTGCATATCCTCATGTATCCTCAGGTATAAGCTGCCTTTCCAGATTTGCTGGTAGCTGAAAACGCTGTCTTGCTTCTGAAAAATAAGTTTATTCCATCAAAGTAGAAGGTGAAGCTCGTTGTGACTTAAAAGCTACTTCAAAAAGTACCTGATAGGAAATGTAAAATAATAAAAAAAAAAGGTTATATACAGCTACCTAAATTTTTGTTTTGTTTGCTCCTTCATGAGAGCAACACTCATTCAGTCGCTGTGCTTCAGGGAGCAGATTTAGCTTTGGTGCCTGGTCCCAGTTTTTAGGAAATTATCAGGATAGCCATTAGGTGCAAGCAAGTTCAGGGAGAGGCAATGCAAGGAAGAATTTTTTTTATCCCAGAACATCAGTGTTGTGGTTACGTTATATTTTAGTCTTGCATTGTTGAGACCTTGTGGCTCACCCAGGGCAGGAGGCTCTCAGTGCTGTGGGATGCTCTGCTCCGCTTGTAGAAATTCTGTGTTCTTGGAGCTTGCAGCCTGTCTCTAGTTCATTTTCCTCCTCCTTTTGTGTAGTCAGCCCCTTGATCTGAAGTGTTTCCTGAGCCATGATGCTGTGGATTTGTCCAGAAATGTCATATGTAGTCAGAGTGCTTAAAACATGGTATGTAACTCTGGTGGTGAAGCTGGAAGTTGTGCTTGGCTTGGTTAGCACCCCTCACACATTGGTGTTGAAGGCAGAGGGAGCAGACTGGACTAATTGGGGATTGCCAGTAGTTGTGGTGGCATCGGTGGGATGCCTTGGGAGGGAGCAGGATGTGGCATGGGGGAGATGCTCCCAGCTGGCACAGCAGGCCACTGCTCTTCTGAGCATCATGCTTGCTTCTGCACATCGTGTGTTCTGCCTAGCGCTTGTTTGGCCTTTAAAATCAGAATATTGGCCGGTGTAAATATTTTTAGGAACATGTCATCAGTGGGATATGAGGTCAAGCCTCACTGAGTTCACTTTTCCTGTTACCACCTGTGGGGAAGGACTTTGACATGTGCAATTTCTGTTTGATATGACTTTGGTCTCTCCTGGCTGGTGACCAAAGCTAGAGAGTGCCCAGGAGCTCCTCCTGAGTGCGGCCTTGGGTGGCCAGCCTGCCTTGCCTTGGGGAAGCAGCTGGCTCCAGCTGGAGGGGAGGCTGCTGAGCTCTCTGCAGGGCTGTTCCTTCTGCTGCCTCGGCTGTTGCTGCTTGCATTTTTTTCCTTTTGAGTAACTGCAGAGTGTGTCTCATCCAGGAGCTGTTTATTCAGAAGGGAATGAGTGCTCCTGGAGCACTAATTTTAAAAGTGGGTGGCTAATAAAGAGCCCTGTGAGGAGTGTGACTGATCCTGGGCAGCTCCTGAATGCCAGTATCAGAAATTTATCATGCAATTACCTGATGAGGGACACCTATCAAGGGGATACAGATGAGCACATCAAAATCTAGTTTCCCTTCAGATTAACAGTTAGAGGTGTAACCTGGGTATCTCTTTCTGCTGAATTTTGTTGTTAGGGTGGTTTTAAAATGTATGACCTAAAAGTTTTTTTCTTTGGCTGTGTGGCCGCACAAACCAAGAAGTTCAGCCAAAGAATACACACAAAACACCCCAAGAAAGAAACTTTCTGGTTATTGTCACCCAAATCTAGGAGGTGAGCACAAATCTAGGCACAGCACAATATGTGCCCACTTTTAAGGTTAAGGTCATCCTTCATGCTGGGTTTGATTTTGGGTCCCTGGTGCATGTCCAGAGAAGGGCAGTGGAGCTGGGGAAGGGGGTCTGGAGAACAAGTCAGATGAGTCACAGCTGGGCAGGCTCAGCCTGGAGAACAGGAGGCTCAGGGGGAACCTTCTTGCTCTCTCTAACTCCCTGACAGGAGGGTACAGCCAAGTGGGAGTCAGGCTCTGCCCCAAGAGAACAAGGGACAGTACAATAGGAAATGGCCTCAAGCTGTGTCAGAGGACGTTTAGATTCAATATCAGGGAAAATTTCTTCCCTGAATGGTTTGTCAGGCATTGGAACAAGCTTCCTAGGGCTGTGGTGGAGTCCCCATCCCTGGTAGTGTTCAAACGTGTGGATGGGGCACCTGGGGGTGTGGTTTAGTGGTGGTGTTGGTAGTTCTGGGTTAGGGGTTGGACTTGATGATGTCAGAGACTTTTCCAGTTGTAGGGATTGTGTGATTGTCACACTTTCTTGTTGCATGTTGTCAGCTGGGAGGCTGGCAGTGTCTCTGGGTGGTCTCAGCTGTGCTGCTTGGGCAGGGCTCTGCAGGGACTCAGAGGCCACACAAATCTTGTGGTTGGTGTGATTAGGTGGAGGCATCTGTCTGCCCTTCTGGGATAAGTTTATAGGGATCTACAAGTATAAAAATAAAATCCCCAAAATATGAAAATGCACTGGGCTCCAAGCTAGGAAGACATTTGACTAGTCTTGATGAGTGTGAGAATTGAAACATAAACCACCCCCAACTAATTTGTAAGGACATATAGGGCTGCCTTCATTCAAATCCTTGGAGTAGGCTGCCTACCTACTCTGAGCACAGAGAGACAAAGGAGTGTTTTCATGAGCTGCCTCTCTTCTTTTCTGACAAAACACGTTTATTACTAAACAATTAACCTATCACTCCTTTGGATGTGAGGGCTGTCCCACTGCAGTACCCACATACCCTGGGCTGTTGGGACACAGTGTGGTGTTTGAGTAGTTCACCCAAAAGGCCCAGAGAGCCTCCCTGTGTGTTCCTACTGGGTGCCTTGCAGCTTGCTGCCAAATACTCGGTGCCAGAGGTGGGCATGGGGCAGAGGCTGTGCTGCAGTCTGAGCACACAGGCCTCACCTTTGCGTACACCCCGCTGTGATTCCCCATGCGAATATCACCACTGCTCTGGTGGCATGGGAGAGCTGGGGAGAGCCTCATGGGACATTTTTCCCATGTCAAATTAAAGATTTGCTCTGCACAACTGCCACCAAGCCGTGACAGCAAGACTCATGTGTAGGAGTCAGCCTACATTCACAAGTGTCAGTCTCTGAAACAGATTTTTGCCCATTGATTTAGTCTGGGTATAGCACAAAAATTTGCTAGTGAGGTGAGGAACTGTTACCTTGTAGCAATACCTGATGAAGGCACTGAGCTGCCAGCAGTTTAGGTTTTGCATGAGTCATCATTTTGGGGCTGCAGGAAGTTAATAGTTCTCGTTATCTTGGTGTGCAGTCAGTGGGATGGTCGGGTACCCATGAGAGGCACCTGCCTTACCCTTCACTGTCCCCAGTGCAATGCTGCTGCTGGGAGGAGGCTCATCAGCAGAAAAACCTCTTCAGAAACTAAACTGTTCATGTTGAGAAGGCAGAAGGCACAGGTTAGACTATCCCATTTCTTAACCATACTTCAGAATGGCTAGTTTTTCTTCCAGCTTTTTCTTCCCAGCTGTTGGATTTTAGTCATTATAGAATGATTTGGGTTGGAAGGGACCCTAAAGGTCATCTTGTTCCAACCTCTACCATGGGCAGGGACACCCTCCACTAGACCAGGTTGCTCCAAGCCCTGTCCAGAGTTTCATTAATCTTATTACTGATTTTGCTAGTGGAATAAAGAGTGTTAAATAAGGATTTTGTGATAGTGCTTCAGTGAGTGGTATTTTCATACAGAATGTCAGTGGGAAATCTTTCAGGCTGTAACACTAACCCTCTATTTTCTTCCATGTTTCTACAGACTCTGCTTGCTGTTGGAAGATGGGAGAGATAGAAGGAACATACAGAGTTCTGCAGACGCCGGGCTCTCGTTTGGGTGCCCAGAAGAGCTCAGGAGTGAGTACCTTGGAGCCAGGACAGAACCTCTTGACTGCCATGGCATCATCGCCTGCCAAAGCGCACGAGCGCGACCTCCCCGTCAAAATCAAGATGTTGGACAACACAGTGGAAGTACTTGACATTGAGGTAAGAGATATTTAAACCTGATTTCGAGTACACTGAGCCTCTGATAATTTAAAGCTCACAAAGATGTGCCTCTGTAGAGAGCTGGGACATTTTGAGGCAATATCTGAATGAAGATTCCTGTTGGGATTTACCTGCTTACAAGTAATGATATCAGTTGCATGGCTTGTTTTTTTAAATCTTTCAAGTGTAACAGATGTTTTGTGTTTTTAACAGGCTTTAAATGAAAGCACATACTGTAAGGAGAGTCTTTATTTGTTGTTTGCTTTGGGGGAACACCAGCCATCTCCTGCCAAAATATTCTTGCTTCCTGAGCCACATGCAGCTTTGTCAATTTGGCAGCTGGGAAAGCAGAATAGCTTTGCCTTAGTTACTGATTTATATTAATTATTTTAATGGTTTGTATCCTCTCCAAGTAAACTTGCTCCTATTTGAAAGTCTTTGATTGCCAGCACACTTTAGGAGGGATGCACCAAACCACTGTCAGTTCAGTGTTTCTGAAAAGGTTTATTTAAAAGTATGCTTGGGGAAATCTGCCATAAGACATAGAAGCCATGCACAAATTAGGGAGATTCTGCTTTGAAATAATTTTTTTTCTTCCCGTTCTTGTTACATTTTCAGCATTAACCCCAGAGTTTAATTCTAGTTTGCCTGAGATTTGTTGTTGGAAAACAACTGTGTTGTAGTGAAGATACTCAGCTATCAGATATTCTACATTAGTATCAAACTGTAAGAAGTAATTTCTAATTACCACTTGGAGCCTTAGTTTGTTGCATAGACTCAAAAAGGATTTTTCAGATAGAGTGGAAAAGAAGTCTAGGGAACTCTGAAGAAATAGTGGATTTGGGGATGTCTTCTACAGATTCTGTCCAGCTGTTCAAGTGTCAGACATGAAATCTGGTTTTGTGGGTTTGTTTTTTTTTTTTTTTAAAGTGAGGCCGTGCCTGTATCCTTCCACTTGAGCACACAGTGTCTGGCGCTGCAAACCCACCAATCCCTCATGTACCACATAGAACACAAAAGCCTCTTTTTTCCCTTTACATTATGTTAGAATATTTTTTTAGAAAATCTGCTGACTTTGGTTCTTTTGAAGGATAATTTTATTTATTTTTCCAAGTTGATGTAGATGGTGCCTTTGTGTTTTGATTCAAAAAAGAAAAAAAAACAAACCCAAGCAACACCCTCAGCTCTGTAATTTTAAAAGTCAGGGCAAGACCAGGTTTATGGGGCTTTCAGCTGGTTGTGTTTCCCATAATTAGGAGCTATCTTAGTTTTCTTTACCTGGAAAGCTCTCTCTGATTATGGCATCCACAGAAACACCCAAATTCAGGCACTAGCATGCTGAGGCCATAATTAATATTGTGCTGCTTTTCTTTATGAGATCAGTTGGAACTGAAAAACTTAGAAACCTCATGCCTGATGCTGTGAGTGATGAGGAAAAGGGGTCAGCCTTGGGTCAGCTTCAGAGCACTGAGCACAAAAAGGTCCAGAGTCAGCAGCTGTGGCATTACAGTCCAGCTAACACTGCCTCCATTGCCTTTCAGTTTTGGCTAAATAAGGTAGCAAATGATAGAAAACAGGCATGAGGTATTAAACTGTGACCATCTCCCTGATTTCTTTGGTGAGCTGTTGGGATAGCAGGAACTGCTGACTGCCGTTTGTCATGGAAAATGGGAATTTTTCACTTGGGATTGAGGGCAGGAATTAGGAAAAGGCAGTGACGTTGCTGAATAGGTGTTAGCACAGTAATTTTTCAAAAAGCAGTTAGAGAAACTGGTGGCCAAGCAGCTGTCCTAGAGGAGTGCAGGTTCAGATTGCCATGCCACTTGCCCACTTCTCTTTGCTTTTGTAATTTTTGTCACTAGGTGTGAAAACAAGATATGATGTTGTGGGGTTTGTATTTGATTCAGGTCAGCAGTAGTTTTTGGCCACAGCCCTTTCCCATGGGGTTTTGGCACTGCTTGCTCAGGGAGATGTGGGTGATCCCAAAAGGTGGTTTGGGGCTTTTTTCTCCCTATTCCAATGATTTTCTCTTCTGTCAATAAGAACTGTGGCAAGTGAATTTTTACTGGGAAAAATGGTGTGTCAATGGAAGGACAGACTGAGTGTAGGATCAGCTCCTGGAGAGACCCTTCCCTGTGCAGTGTGGTGGGGAACCTGATGCAGTAGCCCTGTTTATTGCCTCCCTGCCTAAAATGAGCCACAGTAAAATGAGCATTTTTAACCACATGGGATAATCAGAGTAACCACAGTAACAACTTAATCCATGCAGCTTTACCCTGTCATCCCCCTTTCTTTCTCAAAGGTGTGTTTAAAACAGTTGCTTCTCTCCTGGCAGGAGTTGGTAGCCCACTTGACTTTTTAACTTGCCAAAGAGCAAGAAAAGAGAGTGACAGAGTGATGTAACGGATAGAGAGAGAGCTAAGTGGGAAAGAACAGTCTTTTCTTTGTGTTATTGGTGTACCTGGAACAGTCTGCTAAAAGTTCCACATAGCTACGTTCTACCACCTTTTAAGTCCTCTGTCTCTGTCCATTTTCCCTATGTTTCATAAGGTTTGATTTCTAAGTAGGAATTTTGTTAATTACTAAGAGGGAATTATTCTTTGAAATATGTTGGACAGAGGCCTTTCTCCAGTGAATCTGATTTGAAAGTTAAGGGATGGAGAAATACTCAATGTTTTCTAGAGTCTAGAAAAACTGAAAACAGAAGAGAGAATGAAACATATNGGAGTCTAGAAAAACTGAAAATGGGCTATTTATGGTTTCTCCTTTCCTTTCCAAAACAGAAGAGAGAATGAAACATATCCATTCAAAGCTAGGCTGCAATATTCATTATTTCCATGAGTTGTTTTTTTTTTTGCTTTTTACGGCCAGCTTGTTTAGTCAGCTCAAATTTTGCATGTGCCATTTCATGGGGTACCTGGCCTCTTCTCTCCAAACTTAAGTCTGTCCAAAGGGTGGTTTTGCAGACTACGAGATGAATGATTGGCAAATTCAATTTAGTTCACACTTCAAAGTAATCAGGGTTTTACAATAGAAGTTCTGCCAGCCTTCCAGATTTTCTGAAGAGATTAAACTTGGAGGCTTTTGATCAGCACAAAAATGTGGCAGACTCCTAAGCAGAAGTGTCTGGGCTGGGTTGAATTCACCAAAATGACATTTAATGGAATTGCCGCCATCAGATGATGTTTAATATCTGGCCTGTGTGTTGTTCCTTATGTAAGAAATATGTGTCATTTAGGAAATTTTTACATGAAATATTCTCTATGCTATGAGGAAGTGCCCCAGAAAAAGTAGTTTATGTTATTACGCTTCAAGTTTACTGAATTGTTTGGGGAGAATTTGGTGCTTCTTCAATGGCATGTACTTCCTCTTCCTCTTCTGCTTGGATGTCAAATGAAATTTGGGATTCAGAAATATTTGTACATTTTATTATAGGGTCTACCTGCCTGCTCCACTCTAAGGGAAAATTTAAACTGGATTTTTTTTCTTTTGTGCTAATCTTTGTTGTGTTGTTTTGAGAACAGAAGTCTGTTCTTTTTAATTTTTTTTTTTTATGTAATGAAGTAATGATTTTCTGCATCCCTGCCATTCTGTCTGAGGTGTTCCTCTCCCTCTGACACGGGTGGACTCCTAGCAGGGAGATGCTCCACTCCACAGCCATTCCTGAGAACAGGCTAGTTAGATAAGATTACACTGTAATTTCCCCCTTTATTTTCTAATTAATTAGTGTCCTCTCACTGCTCTTGTCTGCTTTGGTGTTCATTGATGTACTCTACTCTGCAAAACTATTACATTACTACAAAACCAAAGTGGCTTATTCTATACTAAGCTGAAAATATGTACTTAATGATTACTCTGATAGTGATACTGTCTTTGCTGGGTACTTCCTTGGCTTATTGAAATTTATAAATTGCATTATTTCAAATGCAAAGCTAGTCTCCATCCTTACGTTTAGAATGGAATAGAATAACTCTGGTTGTTCTGGTTTCTGTGCAGTTTGCAGTTATGTGTGATTGAAAAGGTGCCATGAAAGTGGCTTCCCCTGGGATGCCCATTGTTTTTAACCAGGCGTTGGAGGCCCTGAAGTCAGGAGCTGGGCTGGGGCTGCAGGAAGTTTTTGGGGTGGCAGAGGAAGCAATCTGACTGCAATATCCTTCCCATGGTTTGGAGAGAGTGTTTCCCACTTGTGCATATGGCAAAATGCTACTCTCAGTAGCAGCGTTTTGGTAGCGTGAGTGCCCCCAAGAACTTTCATGGGGATGATGCAGAATTGATGCAACTTTTAACTGCTGCTATTGAGCAATTTTAAGTAAGAAATATGTGTATGTTAAACACTGGGATAAAGCTGTGGGCACTGAAAAGCACTTGCTGTGTGCTGTGAGGAGCCCCAGGCACGCTGCTGGTGGGACAGGCAGTCCAGTCATGGCTCTCCCTGTGCCTGCTTAGACCTTCCTTTCATGAAGGCTTTCCCCCTCTGTGCTGTGAAAGTATTAACAGCTTAAATATGTGAGGAGTCAAGGGATAGTCTGCTGCTGAATCCTATTAAGTGCTGTGCTGGAGGAATTGAGGTGCTGTTGGTCAGCTCAGTGTTTTTCTTCCATAGCCAGGAAGAAATAGTCAAAATTCCAGAAAGAATCATAGCCAGATGTTTGTCATTGCTTCGGTTTGAGTCTCCTAAATATGGCAAATAAGCTGCCTTAGGACTTATTTTTATCTGACCTCAGAAGAGAAAGTTAGTAATTCACTATTTTAAATTTGCAATTATTACAGGGTTTAAAAAGAAGGTAACTAAAGCTTTGCATTTTGTGTGCTGTTTGATTCCACTATATATTTTTTAGACCTGTTATTTTGTGTTTGGAAGCTTGACTTTTTTGATGCTATGTAGGAATGTGGTATGGGGTGGGGAAAGGTGAAACCACAGCCATTTTATTGACAGACATTTAGAGTGTGTGTTTTATTCATTCAAGTGTTTTTTGGTTTTGGTGGATTTTTTTTAGGAAAAATGTGAACTTAAATTATATAAGCCAAAATTATTATTTTGCAGATCTCTTGACCTCAGGTGTCATATTATATGTAAAGAAAATTGTGTTGTACTGCAGTAAAGAAAAAACAGTCTGAATATCCTGGTACAAAAAGTTGATTATGTGCACGTGTCTTAAAACACAGAAACCATTTAGGAAAATGGTGATCAAGTGTTGTTACAGTCCTTGAAATATTAATGTAGTGGATTGAATTCATAACAGTTTGTATGGTAGGCAGGTGTTTGTTTCTGTTTTCATAATCTAGTGATGTAGGATAGTGAAAATCAGCTGAATTCAGTCTTATGCCATTCAACCAAAATGGCTGTAGGAAATGCTGTATTCTACAAAAAAACCAAAAATAAGTCCACTGGAAACCTTTGAAACCTTTTATGGGTGTGGGTGACACTCAAGGCTGGGCCTACAGATGGGTAATTCTATAAAATATATGGAGCCTGAAAGGGATGAAAACCCAAAAGCAAACCAAGAGTAAACCTATGGGCAGCTAAACACAGCTACAGAAGTTCAGCGTGCTGAGAGGCAGATCAGAGAAATTTTAGGTTTATGCCTACTGGAAAAAGGGACTTGGAGTTGAGCCAGGATGGTATGTCATGGAACTCTCAGGGTTCAGAGCACACAGATTTGGGGATGTGCATTTAGCTAAACAGCAAAAGCACCCCTGTGTGTCAGGCCTTTCTCCTTGCAACCAGATTCCTGATTGGAAAGGGCAGTGCTGCCTGCATGGGTAAGAGAGAGACTGTATATATTGAATATTTTAAAAGCTGTGCTATGGTGGCAATGCCTAGCATGAGAGATTTACTGTTCAAGGCTGGAGTGTTGGATGAGAGGGAGGTGGGCCCCTCTCTCTGACTGAGCAGTCATTCATTAATAAAAACAAGAATTAGATAAGGGAAAAAACCCCAAAGCGTTGTAGAGACTCTGTTAGAGCTGTCTGACATGTCTTCAACTGAAATAATGAAGGAAAAGTGTTGCTGTGCCCTCAGCCCACTTCTCAGACAGATAGCTTGAAGCCAGTGGTGTAGGAAACCCCTACTGGCAAGGGGGAAGTTAGAAAAGCTTGGCTTTATCTAATCTGGCTTGTAGGTATTTATTAACCCATCACCTCCTTATCGAACCTCTGCTCAAAGTACAGGGGGGAGTGATGTTAGGACAGCTGGTGCAGTTTCAGTTTTGCACAAAACAAAAGGGAGTTTTGGCCTTTTCTGTAAAAATAACCAATTTGTATTTGTGTAATACAAATTGTAATAAGTGTCAGCCTCGAGTGGCAAACAAGGTTCTGGAGTGACAGGACAAGGGGGAACGGCTTCCCACTGCCAGAAGGCAGGGATAGATGGGATACTGGGAAGAAATTCTTCCCTGTGAGGGTGCTGAGGCCCTGGCACAGTTGCCCAGAGCAGCTGTGGCTGCCCCTGGATCCCTGGAAGTGTCCAAGGCCAGGTTGGACAGGGCTTGGAGCAGCCTGGGATAGTGGAAGGTGTCCCTGCCCCTGGCAAGGGGTGGAATGAGATGGGCTTTCAAGTCACTTCCAACCTAAACTATTCTGTAATTCTATGAAAGGCCAGATCAAATCTAGTAAATGTGGGCATGGATGATGGTTTTGAGGCAAAAACATAATTAATGGAGAAAGACATGCAATTTTAGTGAGGTGCTCTTTTTTTTTTTTTTATGAACAGATGAAAACAGAGTATTTTCTATGTTTAAAATGACTTAAAAATATGGAGTTTTATTTATATGCATATACATGCCTATGAAATGAAGTTGTGCAAGGTCCCAGAAGCACCAACAGTCTGGGTGTGAGGGGTGGCCAGGCCCGAGGGAATGGCTGTAGAAAGGTTCAGGGCTTCGTGCAAGGAACAAAGTTCAAGGGGGAAAAATTGAGCTCAGTCTCCTGACTTCTCATTCCTTCTCCTTATTAGCTTGTGTGAACAAAGGAGATGCTTAGACTTTCTCTTATGAACCTGAATTTGGGATCAGCTACCCCAAAGCTGCTCCTCTCTGTGGTACTGTCACTATTGTCACCTGGATGTTTAATTATCAACCAGCAGGAACTCTGGTGCCAAATCATCCAGCAGTATCTGTGAAACTCTGTCCAAGGATGTGGCCCACGGTGTTAATTAATGTGACTTCTTTCTTCCCCAAGTAGTCTACAGCAGTTTTATTCCAAGTAGTCCAGGTATTTCAGCACAGCACCATTTCTAAAAACTCAGGACCATTTTTTGTCTCTATGTGCTCTCTACCTAAGTGTACATTTTCCAGTCTCATTCATGTAATTCCCTCCCTTTTGGGAATGTCATCCCATGCCAACCAATTGTTGTTTTCCTGCTTTCAGGCATCCAGCAAGTCTAGCCACTCTGGAAAAGCTTGTTTGTTGGGTAGAGCTGGTTCAGTGCTTTGACATTGCCTTAAATGATCCTTTAAATGATCATAATTTTAAAGCTAGCCTTAATTAAATGAGCCAGAGGCTTCCATTTCTAGAATAATTTGTCTGGCTGTGGATTCTGCTTAAAAAAGCCCTGACAAAACCACATCAAAACCAACCACTGAAGTCTTAGGACAAAAAAAAAAAATCAGGGGGAGAGAGTCTTAGAATTTTTTTTTCCTAAACAAAAAATGCCCAATATGGAGTGTAATAATGGAACTTAAAATAGCTTTGAGATTTTTATTTGGGTTTGCAGCTTCCATAGTTGAGTTAATGATATTTCAGTGCCGTGTGGAAATACTGTAACAATAATTCTTCTTTCTGTAACATAATAACTTATTTTTAATAAAGAAGATATTTCAAGATGAAAGTGCACTTTATCTCATTTTGTGATAAGGAAGCTGCTATCCTGTGCTCTGTAAGCTGTTAAATGCTCTGCATCCAATTCTTGGTGTGGTCTTAGTAAAGTAACCTGTAGTTGGGGCCTGTCAGTATAGAGGGGTGGATAAAATACATTTAAAATACCCTGTTCTTCACAAAGAGTTAAAAGAAAAATTGAAAGAATTGACACTTAAAGTTGTTGTTAAATGTTCAGATGATCAAAGTAAAAGAGTATTTAAGCAATTTGGGTGAGCACATGAAAACAGTGTTTGACAGAGTTGTTACATGGTGCTTGTTTTTGTGGGGAATCAGGGAGTATTTTCATTGGAATAACTAGTTCCAATCAAAATTGAGAAAACTAATGAAGTACTGAAAAGGAAGGCAGTTGTTTCTTGCTTTTCCAGTCTGCAGATTGATTACTAGATATGGAGCTGTAAGGTCATCTTGTTTCAGCCATCAAAGCACAAAGTTAATGACTGGTATTCCTTGCCATCTTAGATTATTTCCTTCTTTCTAATAATTATTCTAATGTCCACCCTGTATTCAGAAATGCAGTTTTGTTTATATGTGGCATTAATGATGATTATTAACAGGGAGTTTTGAGGGTGTTTTTTCTGTCCCACGCTTCGTTTGGACAGAGATCTAACAGATTACAGAAGGGTTGCAGATAAACAGAGCTATAAACTCACCAAAATGTTTGCATATTTCTGATTAAGAAAGGAAATAACAAGTCTATGTTTAGTTGCAAGTTGTCTATTTTTTAAAATTTGCCAAAAAGTGAAAAATCACTTTTTCATTAGGAAGACTTCTAATGTGCCCCGAAGAAGAAAAACCAGTAAAAATCCATGTTGAAATGGCCTTTATTTAAATCAGTTTAGTTTGCCTTGGCCATTCACAGGGTGCTCTGTGTTGGCTGCATGTGGGTGATGATGTCAAACCTGAACTTCTGCCTCTCATGCACATCCACTATTAACTAGGGGATTTGGTCTCCTGACAGATTTCTGTGACACAAAAATCCAAGGTGTTTGCTGGTGCTAGGCTCCAGTGGCTCTGGCTGCACAAGAGTTTCCATTCTATACTTCAGCTTTAAAACTCTTTTTTTTCCATACTTTTCACTTTTGGACTGATTTTCACTTCCAGCTTATCTGCTGCCAAAAGTGGATTTCTTTTTTGGAAAGTTGGAGCAAGTGCAGCTTGCTAGTTCTGGAAAATGAGAGTACTACTCCTTATGAAAATACAGGGGTTTTTGGTTTTTAAATTAAAATATGTGGAAGCAGAAGGCTAAGATGTTCTGGAAGACAAGTTTGGGAGGTAGAGAAGCCTTGATTTTGAGCTATGGTCTACTGAAAATCCTAGGCTATGAGTTCGTTTTTCTCTCTTCCTAAGCTCAAACATTATGGCAGAGGGGGGATCTGCCATGTGGGGAGTGATGTTTGAGAAAATAGCAAATAACACTTGGCTTGATTCTCCTCTTCTGCTCTGCTCTGGTGAGACCCCCTCAGGAGGACATGGATCTGCTGGAGGAGGCCACAGAGATGCTCCANAGACATGGATCTGCTGGAGTGAGTCTGGAGGAGGCCACAGAGATGCTCCAAAGGCTGGAGCCCCTCTGCTCTGGAGCCAGGCTGGGAGAGCTGGGATTGTCCAGCCTGGAGAAGAGAAGGCTCCAGGGAGAGCTCAGAGCCCCTTCCAGTGCCTAAAGGGGCTCCAGGAGAGCTGGAGAGGGACTGGGGACCAGGGATGGAGGGACAGGCAAGGGGGAATGGCTTCCCACTGCCAGAGGGCAGGGATAGATGGGATATTGGGAAGGAATTGTTCTCTGTGAGGGCAGTGAGGCCCTGGCACAGGGTGTCCAGAGCAGCTGTGGCTGCCCCTGGATCCCTGGCAGTGTCCAAGGCCAGGTTGGATGGGGTTTAGAGCAACCTGGGCTAGTGGGAGGTTTCCCTGCCCGTGACAGGCGTGGAATGAGATGGTCTTTAAGGTCCCTTCCCACCCAAACCATCCTGTGATTATATTGTTCTATAAAACAAAAATAACTGGTGTTATTACTTTTTTAAAAAATTATTTATATTTTATTTCTCTGTTCTAAGCATTCCTACCATTAAATATGTTTATTTTCTGGTAAAGTAAAAAAATACCGATGCTTTCTTGAGGCAAAAATCTTCATCTGGGAATGGTTGTTCCTGTTTGATGCTGTCTTAGCACTGAGCAGAGTTTGGGGTTTCTCTTGCCACACAGGGCTCTCCATGCCATTTCTGCCTGTCAGGGTACCCTGCTGGCACTTGTGCAGCTCCGAGGGAACTTCTAAAGCTTGATCTCACTATATAGATCAATTTGAAATAAATCTATCATACTTATCAGTCTTCTATTGATGACTTGTTAAAATTATCTACAGTACAGTTAGAGCTATGTCACCAAAGAAAGCTGTTGTTTGCTGCCTATTTAGTTTTTTACCCCATTTTTTCTTCTTTTTCTTTATGTGAAATAATTCAGCAATATCAGTAGTCATTGTCTTGGCAGAAAATAAAGAGTAATTGAGAAGTTTGGAATGGAAAGTATGCCATGTTGTGAATTTGTATTGAAAGCAGGACCTTTATGAAATGCATTCATGCAGCTACTTGCCCTGATGTCAAAATTACAGTAATTAAGAAATTACTTCAAGTATTTTGCTTTGTGCTGCTTTTATGCAAATTAAACAATGACATGGAGCTGCCCACTATGTTACTTTCATTTCTGTCCACTTCAAAATGTTCAGCTCTTTGGAAAGGATGGTTATAAATGTAATAAACAACTTGAGGAACCAAATAGTTCTTGGAGGAGTTTTCCCAAAGAATTTGGGGCATAATAATAAAAGACTATCTCTGTTCTGTCTCAAGCCTTTGAACACCATTTTTATTTTAAAATAAAATTAATACTGTTCTTTCAAAATGTGACATTTATCCTTTGAAGGATGCAAAATGATACTGAGCTTAAACTGGAGTTTTTCTTAGCTTTTCATGGTAAATGACACCCAAAATTACAGTTGGTAGCCCAAGCAAAATTATTTTGCACTTTTAACATTTGGATGGCACCTTTATAATTTAATCAGTTCCAGTGCTTCTAGCTCAACCATCTAAATTTCTTCATCTCCAATTTCTCTTGAAGGAGCATGGACTTGACAGTGGAAGGAGAGAAGTGCCAGGGATCTGTGCCATAAAGCCTATTTTTTTGGGAGAGATGAAAGCAGCTAGATTGTCTTCAGGCATGGAACTTGATGGAGCCAGGAGAAATGGAAGGAAGCTGTGTATTAGAATCCAGTTGGGATAATTTTAATGCCTGTATGGAATTAGCTCTGCACACAGATGCCTTGATCAGTGCAGCACACAGTTTGGCTGTAAAACTTGTCTGATTGTTAGCAGGCCTCTTTCAGGAGTTAATACAAGTGTATCAGTTCTAACAAAAGGTGGTTGGAACCAGAATTGTTTCATGTTTCACAAATGAGAAATCAGGGACCTGGGTCACAGGACACCTCCTGTTCAGAGGCTTCTAAAGGTTTGTACCATGAAAAGGCAAGGTGCATGTCCCATTTTCTGCACATGAGGTTGGTCAGGGTATTGCTGCCTCCCCTGGAAATTGCTGGCTGAAAAGTGTTCCCTTCTGTGGGGCCTGGGAAAAGGAGGTGTACAATTACAGATGTGTGGGTATGGACCTTAAAAAACAAGGGTCCTACTATATTTGAGGATATTTTCTTCTGTTACTATTTGAAGATTTATGCACAAGTCCAATACAAGAAATGTGTTTCAGTTGGAATTAAAAAACTTGATTTCCAAAATTAATTTCTCCAGGCATATGTGTTTCCTGTGGCAGAGTCTGTAACCTGCATGGGAAAAGTGCAGGAGACAGCAGTGGGAGAATGTAATTTACTTGAGATGTGGCTTGCCATCACTTTATCATTCTTTATTTCATTGTCACCATTTAAAAACCAAAACCCATACCCACAGGGTCTTCCGGAAGCACAAATTTTGGATTTAAAAGTTCAGCTGTATTCTTACCAAGGAAATGCTGTTTTAGATATCACAAAACTTGTTCAGAAAAAGAGATGAGTACTCCCAGTCATGTACCATGTCAGCACTCATTCTGGCCTCTCTGTGCCATCTGGAGTCATTGAGAACTGGATCATTTCTCCTGACTTGCAGTTTTATTTAGGGTGTTTCAGCATTAGTGGCCTGAGCCAGTGTGATACCAAGAAACTTTTTGAATGACTTGTGTTTGAGCCAGATGAATTCACCTGACTGAAGCTGTGGTTGCTCTTACAGGTACCATGGCTGGTGAAAGCCTAAGTGCGAGGTACAAACCCATCTTGTGTCGTTCTCTGTCCTGCTTCTGTGCTTTTCTCTGAGGTTACAGGGTTAGATTCAGTCAGCTTTGCTCACACCACTGTGGATACCAAAGCTATTTCAGATTTGCAGCACTGCAGGGCTGTCAGACTTTTTCTCTATGAATTTTTGGGGTGTTTGGAAGTGTTATAGAGGCATTTGAGTCTAACTAAAAACATTGACACTTCATATCTTTTTCCTGTAAAAGGCAATTACTTTTGAATTTTTTATGCACCTCAGTCATGTGAAATTATTTCCCCAATGTTCCCCTTTTTAAGTCTAAAATAGCACATTCTTGCTCTCAGATATTTTAATTTGCATTTTAGTAAATTATTCTATCACTAATTTGGCTTTAAAACAAAGAAGGGTAGATTTAGATGAAATGCTGAGAAGAAATTCTTCCCTGTGAGAATCATGAGGTCCTGGCACAGGGTGCCCTGGAAGTGTCCAAGGCCGGGTTGGACAGGGCTTGGAGCAACCTGGGCTAGTTGAAGGTGTCCCTGCCCATGGCAGGGAGTGGAACAGGATGAGTTTCAAGGTCCCTTCCTACCCAAACCATCCTATGATTCTGTGATAATTTATTATAATGCCTAATACTTTTAAAAGAAGTACTACTCTGAGCGTGTAGAGTCATTACAGCACTCTGTGCCTGCTTTGATGGGAAAGTCATAGAGTCTTCCATCACTGGACTTTTCCAAATGAACAAAACCCCAGTGGCATCAACGCTGCCACTGTGTTCTGCTGGATCACCCGGCCGACCAGAATGGTGCCACACCCTGTCCCCACAGCTGGGGGACTGCTTTGTGGCCCAAGGTGGAGCTTGGTGGCCATGCAGCCTCCCCCTGCACCCTGCTAGATTTTGTTTGCTGGAATGGGCTGTGACAGCCTTTTGGATTCTTTCCTGAGTCATGCAGATGGGCTGATTGTGGGTTCAGAAATGCTGGTTTTCTCCTGGCACCTGCTGCAGACACACAGTGAGAGGTGCTGAGAGCAAGCTGGGTGATTGAACCAGCAGCCCCAAGTGTTGCTGGCTTGGGTGGGCTGTGGAAGTCTCCTGTTCTGTGTTGCTGTCGCTGCTTTCTGCTGATGTTTGTGGCTTTACCCTAACTTAACTCTCAGAAAGTGTTAGTGAGTGAGTTTCTTGAGGGAGAGATTCATTGAAAGGATTCCCCAGCCAGCGTGGTGTGAGAGGAGGTTCTCTTGGGTTCCCGCTGTCCGCAGGCATTTCCAGCCTGGTTGGTGCAAAGGCTGCGTGTGGCCTTTGGGTTCCTGGTGTGGGAAGGAGTGAGGGGTCTGTGTGGAGCAGGGATTTGGCAGCTCCTGCTCCAGGCCACAGCACTCAGCTACACAAACAAACGTGTGGGTTTATTGAGGGAGCCGCAGATAGCCCGCAGCTGTGGTCTCCTCAGCTCTCTGCTGACCCTGCTGCCAGCAGGTGACCTCCAGTGGCCCCTTTCAACTTCAGCTCCTCTGGTTCTGTGAAGGATTTTTGTATGGAATCTTGCCTGTATATTAGATGTTTGTGTGTTACAGTGACAAGAACAAGGTGAAAAATCTTCGTGATATTTTTCTCCAGTTTATAAAGATGCCATTTGATTTTGCTGTAAACTTATTCTTGTTTATTCTTATTAATCTCACTTTAACTTTTTTTTATTACTTCCTTAGTCAAAATGTTACGGCCAGACATTATTGACAGAAGTTTACAAGCATCTGAATTTGATTGAATCAGACTACTTTGGAATTGAGTTCCAGAATATCCAGTCATATTGGGTAAGTACAGTTCCCTGGCAAATCTGATAAAATAAAACACTTGCGTGAATGCAGTTCCTTGAGTGACAAAAATTTCTCAGTCTGCTGCAGTTTCCTGTAGTCTCCTGTGGGATTATCTCTTGGATTCTTGTAAATCTGTTTCACTCACCAGAATGATGAGAACTATTGAAGAAGAAAGGAGGAATCAGATCCTGCTTCTTGTTAAGTCTCAGAAATTGTATAAAGGAGTTAAATAGCTGCTGATGTTCTCACTTGCAGTGACAGAAATAAAATCCTCCTTTCTTCTGAAAGGAGAAGCATAAACTCAAAGTGTACTTTGCAGAGCACTTATAAAATCAAATTATGGTGTGTAATTTTGGTGGTGTTCATATTTATCCTCAGTTAATTCAGTCTTCAATTAATTTTCCTGAAGAGGCATTACAAACCTCTTTCTAATCAACACAAACCTCACCAGGCACACAGGCCTGCAAGCTTTTTAAATCACTGATCTAGATCAATGCTGACACCTTTAAGCCTCCTAGTCACTTATCCTCTACCTTGCAAAGAGGACAGTGTGGCTTCTAAACTAGAAAATGTTCCCCAAACTTTCCTTTCATTTTTGTTTTGTTTTGGTTTTTTCAACTTTTTTTTAAGTTACTTTTTTTAGATTTAGGACTCAATGCAGAGAATATGATTGAGAGCATAGGGAATGCGAATGGCACTAATCCATGCTGCTCTTGAGCTGAGGAAATACACTAAAGCTTGTTTAGTTTCTATTGCTTGTGCATGGTGTCCAAACTGTTCCTGCAGCTGATAAGGTTCTTCAAATCCTCAGCTGTCTCACAAACAGAGCAGTAACTAGTAAGGACCAAATATAATTGTCTTGTAACAATTTTCTGTTTGGAAGAGTGGGGAAAATAAAAGGTTGAGCTTTCAGAATATTTTGCATTGCTTTTATGGATGCTCCTTTTACTAGAGCAGTAGTTTTTCTTTTAAAATGTGCTTGTCAAAAGAGAAAAAATGATGGGAAGTTAATATTGAGTAAAAACCCTTAAGGAGGTTGATAAAAGTGACAGAAATAGCACAGAAGGGAAAAAAACATTGGACCTTTTCATGTTCTGCAAACTTTTTGTAATTCTACAGCCTGGCTCCTGTCAGACTGTGGGTTTTGGCATGACTCCTGCCCTCTTGGCACTGGGGCTCTGCTTTTGCTGACTTGGCCCTTCTTCTGTCCGGATGAGCTTTAAGCACAGATCAGTGGCTTTTCTATTGATGCATGAGAAATGTCAATTCAAATAGATAAGTACACTTCTTGTAAAGCAAAGGAATTACTGCATTGAGGAAGAAATGCTACTCATAAATTACTGCTTAATTTGAATTTACTTTTGATGTTTTCATATTATATTAAATAAGAATGTAAGTTTGTAATTTTTTTCTCTGCAATTTCAGATTTGGCTGGAACCTATGAAACCTGTTGTTAAACAAGTACGGAGTAAGTAGTTTTAAAAAAGGAAGTTTTCCTTAATTTGCATCTTCTTTATGTGGGTTGCTTTCACAATTACTACTTGATTTACTGGTTATGCTTCCCTGTAAAATACACATGGCAGGGGTGATAGTGGTTCCTGCTGGGGCATGCTAACCTGACATTTTAATAGGTAGTATGTGGTGGGTGGAATGGAAACTTCCCGCGGGTAGGGTTCTTTCTCTGATAAACATCTGGATAGGTTGGCTCAGCTGGTGTTATATTGAAGTGAAATATAACACTTGCTGTGTTAGCTTTTGTAAGTTGTGTTGTCATACCGTGGGAAGAAAAAGGAACATTTTGGCTGATTCCCATGGCAGCTCTTTCCATATGCTCAGGAGCAGCTTCCTTGGAGGAGCAGAGGTGGGGATCTCCCACCTGGGTGGTGGCTGCTGTGTCAGAGCCTCTGAAGTGTTGTCTTGTCTCTATACCACCTAAAAAGTGTTAATGTGACAGGCACTTTAAAGTCCCAAAATAGTTGAAGAATGCAGGTTGCTGGTTGGTTCTTCAGATGTTGGAAGATTAGATCCAGCTTTTTGTTTTTTCTCTGTAGAATGCTGTTAAGCAATTTGTTTGTTTTGTGGTTCTGATTGTAGAGGCTTTGTGGAGGAACAATATCAGGAGGGTGTGGTAGATTACTACTCCTTTCCAAATCTTGATTGAAATATGTTGAAAATGAGTACTGGGAAGTAGCTTTTAGCTACTCTTCTGTCTAAAATTGATTGCCAGAAAATATGAAATCATCAATTCTAGCTCATTTTCTAACTTTAAGGTCATGATTTTTGACTTCTGTCAACATTGTTTTTTAAGCAGAAGAGCCAAATCATCTATAAAATAAGGCTCCCTTAGGAGAGTACAGAATATTTTCTCTCTATTTTCCCTGCCAAAAAGATGTTGGGAGTGCTGTCTTTTATATGCTCCTGCCTAGAAGGAATTATGTCCCAGTCAAAAGATCTGGTGGATCATAGGTCTGTAGTGATGCTTGGTTACTCCTTCTGTATCCCCTCCTAAACTCTGTAAATTGTGGAAACTTGACCTTAGACCACAGACAGTGTTCTCTGATGATACAAATACTGTTCTAAAATGGTCTAAAATCATGGGGATGTACTAAGATTTATGGCTGCTTTGCAGTCTGCCACCCATGTTGTGGTGCCAGTGAAACAGAAAGATTTATTAATTTTTTTGTTAATATTACTCTGTAAGAGATACCAGTCAGTTTTCTGGCAATGTTCATGTTCTGAAATCAATTTTAAATTGACTGAAATGTCCTATTTTTTGTATCTTGGGGATTTTGTTTGGTTGTTTTGATTTTTTTTGGGGTTTTTTTTTTCTGTAGAATGTAATGATTTTGAAGTTAAACTTCTAACTTTTAGTCCAGCAGCAGGGGAACACAGATATTATGGGCTTTAAGGTGATCTTGCTCAAACTTGTTGGTTGATGTTGCTGGTGATTGCTGTGTACCTGCAGATAGGCACTTCTGAGTCTTTGGCATCCTCTCTAAAAACAGAAGTTCTTGGTTTACTCCCAGTTAGCTTTGGCTTTGTGACATCCATTGAACTTTATCTTGTGTAATAAGGTTTGGAGTTTTAAAAATTAATTTCAGATTAACACAGTTTTACTAGTGAACCACTCCATATGGGAAGGAGTTTAGATCCAAATTTTCAGCCTCCTAACAGGCACACAGTTTCAGGTTGACATTTGGGTACCTTCTCTGAGGTGCTGCTACTTTATGTAATACAGTGTTGTATTCACCATTCCTGCCTGGGTAATTTTTCCTCACATCCTTTTTGTTTCTTCTTTTGCTCAGACTTGGCTTCTTAAAATAAATTCTGAATATTGGTTAAGACTGGGCAAGTGTTTCTTTTCCTAATTTGAGTAGAACTTATTCATAAAGGAAAGGCAATACTGGCTAAACAAAAAGAGAGTTGTGCTACAGAAGCAAATAATGCAGTATTATGGTTTTAATTATTTATATTTTTTATAATTTGATGTAAGTGATGCTTGAAACACTTCGAAAATTGCTCCCACATTAATACTTCCACCTGATTGACATCAGTAGTGTGCAGGACTGTTCTTAACCTTGTGGAGGTCTTCCAGAGGGTCAGAGTATTTTTAGAAATTTGATGTCAAGTTTTGGTCTTTTAACTGGAATCATTAAAACAATTTATTTTCCTCACTTGGTCTAGAACTGTAGAATCCTTAGTAGAATCCTCTAGAACTGTAGAATCCTTAGTCTCTGTCAAATGTGGGCTTTCTGTGTCATTATAGGATGTTATTTCCAGACTCCTTTCATTTCTAGATACTACACTGTAATTAGGATGTGGATTTTAGGTGTTTTTTTTTTTTTTTTCTTTTTGTTCTTCATCAAAGCTTTGGTAATTCTGGAATTGGAGGCTGAGAGCAGCTCTTGTCACAGCTGTGATAGTCTGTGAATTCTCCCAACTACTTGTCAGAAAACAAAGTTTGTTATTCTCTCATTAGCAAATGAGAGTATGAGTGAAGGAATGTTTGGCCTGTGGGAATCAGATATTGCAGACAGAAGAAATCAGTGTACTTTGGGGCTGATGGGGTTAAACTGGACTTTGTTAAGCTTTGAGAGATCCTGGTGCTTAAAATAAATTAAAGCAGGCTGCTTGTGCTCCAACAAGTTTGATTTATTTTTAATTTGGCTAAGTTTACTTTGAAACAGCAGTGGCACAGGGAGTCCCTGGGGACACTGCCTGGCTCTGGTCCAGAGAGTGCCTGTGGACATCAGGTGAATGCTCAGCAGGCTCCTGGGAGCACAGCCTGGCCAGTGCTTTGCCTGCCTCTGGAATACTTGGCCTCATTTGCTTTCAGGCAGGAAAAACAATGGGAAAACAGTGCTGCCCAGTCCTGGCATGGTGAGGGATTGTTGTACCCTGTAATTCCTCCAGAAATCCAGGTGAAACAGGGATTGTGGTTCCACCGGCTGAGTTGTGATGCTGGAATTGTTAATTTAGAGCATTATGGACTGTTCCCAACAGTGACCAAGGGTTCTCTTTAATTTTGAAAGTTAAATTAGTTTTCTGCCTGTTGTTGAGATGTACAAGAATAGTGTTGAAAATGGGAGGAAATGTGTATTATCAGACATGCTGGGAGCAGGCTGCAAACACCCTTGGATCTCGATGGGGAGCCAGCCAGCTCTGCTGGCATCACTCCTGATGGTGCAGGTGGGTGTTGGGAGCCTGTGGGACATGTCTCCCTTCTGGGACCCTCTCCCTGGGCCACCTCTGATGGTCTTTTATGCAGCCAAGCAGCTGCTTTGGGGTATTACTGATTTCATATTGCATGACACTGGTTTTCCAGCATTCAGCCTGCAGACTCACCTTGTCAGTGGTATCCAAGTTGCTCTGGAAAGCAGCTGCTTTATCTCACTTGACATGAACAATCTACACCAGAGCCTTCTGTGGTTAGCTTGGATTTGAAACTGGTTAGAATTTCTCTGTGTTGTTTCTCTGCCTGTTGGCAAACAGAATATGCATGTGTTTATGAAGAACACTGGGTGTTTTTGTGAAATGACCAACTTTTCTTCTAGGACCAAAGACTACAATGCTTCGTCTGGCTGTAAAGTTTTTCCCTCCGGACCCCGGTCAGCTACAAGAGGAGTATACTAGGTAAAGTGTTTTTAGAACTACTGGACATGCTTTATATACTGAATTAATAGAGTAGGAAGGCAGCACAGCTGCTTCCAAGCAAAACTGAGGTGGAAGATGAGTGAAAGGGCACTTACAGTGAATGTTACAGTTTCAGCAGACATGTGTGGGCAAATGAATATTGTCAGAAAAAATTCCTTTCAAAACAGAAAACAGCACAGGTTAGGGCTTTCCAGCATCATTGTGTCAAGGGAGTCAGAGTATACAGAAAATACTAATGTTTATAAACACTGTCTATAAAAATAAATATAAAATAATCAGTACATATTTTAATAAGTGATTTAAACTTCCAAACACACTTTGCACTTGCAAACACACTTTACTGTTCACAATTTAAACCATGCTCACCATGGGTTATTTTTGTGGATTGCTAATGGATCTGTGGTCAGTTTAGCAGCCCTATCCCCCTGCTATCACCTGGGGACCTGGTTTGAAGTCTGCCTCTAACAAGGACATTATCCAGATGTTGGTGTTTGAAGAGCTCATTTAGTGCTTTGCACAGTTTCACTACTTTTAATTGGAATTCCTCTTAGGTTCCTTATTATCCTTCAGATGTATTTAAGAACAAACCAGCATGACAACTGTTGTGATTGTCTCTTGTAAGGAGAAATACTATCTAAATATTTTCTTTGCACCAGGTTTTCTTATAGTAACTGCTGCTTCATGTAGGAAATTGATTAGAATTACAGCTTTTTAGAGCAGGAACTGTATTTTGCCTGTTTATTGAGTATTTATGGTCTGCACTTAGAGCATCTGGATAGTTGATGATGCTGTTAATGATATTGTGTTCTTTTTTGTGAGTGTACTGGAGAAACTGAGAGAGCTCATCAGACATGCAGAAAGCAGAGCATACTTTCTGAGAAGCCTTTAATACATACTTACAGTACTTAAAAATTAAAAAAAAAACCCTATCATTCAAAATGTGTAATATTTAGTATCTTTTACTTCAGGAATAAAGTTTTAAAATAAACTTTTCTTTAAAAAAATCTCATTGCTATCTTTTAGGGTGTAATTCAGTAAAGAAAAAGGATCAGTCTGTCAGTTTGAAGGTTTATAGTAGTGAGTTGTTGCCTGTTTACTGGAGTCCTTACTGTATCTTCTTCCAAGTAAAAGGAACTGCAAAACTGTTAAACAGAAATGATTCCTCTTTAACAACTGAATGGGAAATATTTCAGTTGAACAAATATAGCAGTATAAGAAAAGTAAATTGAACTTCTTACTCTCTTTGTAGGCTGCTAATATAGTTCTGGAAAATACAGCTGCTGAGTAGATTAGTTGAGTGCTAACAGAAATACTTACCAGTTTTCCTAACAAAATACTGGAATCAGTGATGGGCTTTCATCTTTTTTCTAATAGATAAGATAATTTGAAGTGTTCTTTAAGTTTCTTTACAGCTGAAAAATGACAGCTGCTGTTACTGCACAGATGAGACGTATTTAAAACATGGTTTTCCTTCTGCTTCCTTGTTCCTGTGAGCCTTCTTGTGCTGATAAATTGCACTGGAGCAGTCACAGGTTATTTTGGTTTGATTTGACACTCCTAGGTAGCCAGGCTGTTGTGTTATTCTTTGGAGAGTGGAAGGATTAGGAGATGCTGCTCTTATAAGCTCCTGCTGAGTTGTTCTGTTGTGTTTTCATGTGTCAGGATGATGTGTGTAACTCCAGCCCTTGTACCTCTCCTGCAGGTACCTGTTTGCATTGCAAATCAAGAGGGACCTGGCAGAGGAGAGACTGACCTGCAGTGACAACACGGCTGCTCTGCTGGTCTCCCACCTTTTGCAGTGTGAGTATCCCAGCTGGGCTGGCACTGCTGATGGTGCCAGTGCTAACTCACATGAAATCACACATAGAAGCTTTTGGTAACTGAAAGAAGTCTCTGTCTCACAGTATTTCCTTCTCCACACACTGTAAATATGTTTGTTTTCAGCCCTGGGATGGTCATCAGGGCTGGCAGGGGGAGGAACAGCTGGTGCTTATGTAGGAGGTAAATTTGGCTTCAGAGGGGTAGTACAAAACCAGCCATTACTGTCTGTTTCCCTGGCTCTGCAAGCTCTGTTGCCAGTACTCCACATCTTCCAGACAGCTGTTCTCACCTGTCTAGGTGCTCCCCTGGCTTCACTTCTCACTTTCTCTGTGCCTGGGAGGAGATGGCTGTACAGGAACTGGGCTGAAGAACCATGCTGGAACAGGTTCTGCAGTGAGGCTGTCAGCAGCTTTCCTCCTTGCTGGGACTGAAAATGGAAATGGGAAGCAATTTATTTGGAAGCACTCCATGCTGCTGCTGGCTCAGTCTGTACATGCTTAAAGACCTAAAATGTCGCCTTTGAGACGAGGAGGTTGGAAACCTTGAGTGAGTTCAGACACCAAACTGCTGGAGCAGCATGCTGAAGTGTTCACAGGTCTGCAGCCTGACCTGCAGACAGGGCCTGTGGTGGCTCTTGGCTGGCTGGAAGCAAAAGCTGATCAATGATTCTTCTTCACATGTGCACTGCTAAGTAGTCATTGGTTGTCTAATTCTGCAATGCAATACAATAATACAGTTATAATGGTATTTCTTCTGGTGATTTTATTGGAAGAGCAAATCTATCTTGTGTGTGTGCCATCAGTGAGTGACACCATTAAAACCTGCTTGTGATTTTCCAGCACTGAAGCTGATGAGAGAATCTCACCATCAGGCCTACTTAGCTTGATTCTGCTCTTCTGGAAAATGGGCTGTGAGAAAGAACAGGTTTATTTTCAACAGAAATTATTTTACAAAAGCACCTTTCAATATTTTTGACTCATTCTTTCATGTTCTGGCTAGATTTTAAACAGGATTTGCCATGTTTTTGTTAAGAGCAATCCCATTCCTTTCTCTGACAGTAGCTGATGGCAGATGCCCTCAGACACTGAGCAAGCATATGGCAACTTTTCCTTTGCTGCATCCATCCCATAATCACTGCACACACACCACCACAGACTGACTCTGCATCTGTTTGCTTGTCCTTGTATTTGTCTAATTTTTGAATTTGCTTATATTTTGGCATCCATCCACAGAAATGAGCTTCACAGCTTAGTTTTTGGGAAGTTCTTAGGACAACATATGTACTTTTATCTTTTAAAGCCGTTTAGTTTTGAATTTTATATTGCAGGTTCATCTTTTTCATCAGAAAAAGTAAATGACCTTTTAAAATTGATTTATTCAACTTTTATATAATTTATATAATTTTTATATACATTTGCCACATGTTCTGCCTGCCTTGTGCTTTTGTATTCCAAGCCAAAGACTTCTGATTGTTTTGTGTTGTATCAGATGGAAGCTGTTCTGCACTTTACAGTAATCCTTTTTTCTTCTGTAAATCTTCCTAAATTCACAGCATTGCATCTGAAAGACATGGATATGTGAAAGGGAGACCAGAATTCCAGCTGTAACTTGCCATCTTCCTGAGTAGCTTTGTCTATTACTATTTTACATATATATATATATAGAGAGAGAGAGAGAGAGTAAAAAATAAATTGAAGTATGCTATTTGGTATAAGGTAAGGAAGAAATGTTCAGACCACCTCACAGCTCTTCTACAAGTCTCACATTTTGCACCCTTAAGAAGTCTATAAATTTTCCAGACAATGCTCAAATGCTGCTGTAATCCCCAGGAAGTCAGCTTGGGATAAATGTGAGTTTGGTAAAATGAAGCTGGATATAAAGCATCATGCACAAATTTGAAGCACTTAAAGGCTCTGTGGTCTCTCTAATTCCTTACCAAGTATTTTCTGTCATTGTTCCTTTTCCATTGTTTCTTCTTACTCAAACATTATTTTTTTTTCTGTCGTAGCTGAAATAGGGGATTTTGATGAATCAGAAGATCGAGAACACCTTAAAACAAACCAGTATTTGCCAAATCAGGAAAAACTTGAAGGAAAGATCCTGGAGTTCCACAGGAAGCATGTGTAAGTGAGGATTAATGTAAACCACTAAGGTAACCCCTGGGCAGCAGATGGGCTTGCCTGGGGGAGGCTGAGCAGCTGCATGACAGGATGACATTAAGAGTGTGTAAATTAAACACCATTTACCTTGAGCAAGAAAAGTTTGGTGTAGCAATAGTTACATAGTCAGGATGGAGTTGTTGGGCAGTAGTTTTTCCTCAAGTGATTTTTGCAATGTGCCTTTAATAACATCCCAAAAAAGTTTACATGTAATAATGGGTTTAGGCAAAATAATTCTTCAGAATTTCCATTCTGCAAAGTCTAAGCTCAGTTTTGCCAGCATATGCAGAACTCTTGCTTTTGTCTAAATAGAAATCAATTGCATCATATTCTTTTGCTACACATGAAGCATAAGGGAGAAGGATGGAGGGAGTGGGGGAGAAATAACTTCCATCAGAATTCATGCAATACCTTATCTTACAGCTGGGTGTTTTTGAAATAAGGGAAGATTATTGGTGACAAAGAAACTCTGCCACAAATATAAAATCACTTCCAACATATAGTGAGGAACTGCAGGAACTCATTTTTCTGTCATTTTAGAGACCTTGCATGTTAAGATTTAGCAATTTGAAGTTCTTCTAAAAATTGTGAATGTCCACACATGCATTTTATTGTGTTTTAATTCAAACTTAGATTTTCCTTTGCTCTCTGTGGGTGAACTCGTGGATTGTTGCTGAGTGATTTTCTTTTATGACAGAACAAAGGTTTTTCAGGGCAGCATCTGTGTTTAAAGACACATCCTGTAGTATTGGAAAATTAGTTCCTGAGAATTTCAGTAATTTGCTGTTTGTGATCAGTCATTTTAACTTGTACTGAAATTATTGCTAATGATAAAATTTCAGTTTTGTTGATTCTTCGTTAAATCAGGTGGTTACTTTTTTCTGCTTTTTAACATTTGAGGTGCATGAGGAAGTGATGAAGAAACAAGAGAAATGTTTTAAAGTAATTTTGAAGTAAATTAAAATATATGCTAGGATTCTTCACCTGGGGAGAAAGTAGCTGGAGTTGGGAAACCATTCATTTCATTATTTTTCTCTTGTCTGAATAAAATAATTAGTAATTTCAAAGCAAATTAAAAGGGGGAACATCCTTTTCACAGAACTTGTAGCAATATTTTGATACTACTGCAAGGTGCTGTGGAGTCTGAAGCTACCAGTGGGTCATGCAAGGTTTTGATGACACCATGCAGGGTAGGCTGATGGCCCTTAAATTTGAGGTGAAATGTGGGATTTTTAGATCTAAGTACCCCCAGAGCATGGACAGAGCAGCCCAGTGTTAGTCACATACCAGGATTCTGTTGAGTTGCTTCTGCTTGTGGGGAATTTTCCTGGTTGCTTCTCTTGATGGAAGGGTTGTGGCTACCTTCTAAGTCAGGGACTGCTAGTTCTGTTGAACAGATTTGAGCTTTTTTTTCCAACAAGTTACTTCTAATCACTGGTTACAGTAAGGAGAGTTTGTATTTTTGCCTGTCAGGAAGGCTAATAGGTAAAGATTCCTTGCTTCATAAATGTACTTTTCAAAACTAGTTTAATAAAAATTGCATTTACTACAGCCATATTATTAAAATGATTGTAAATCTTATTTTAAGGCAGTTTTTTAGAAGTGTACATGCAAGCCATATTCAGATTAACACCTGAGGCATGAGATTAGAAAAGGTTACCTTTGAATGTTAGTGATACCTGGGTACCTTGAAGGCACGTTTCAAATGTCCCCTGTGCCTTTGGAAACAGTTTTGTTAGAGAGATGTCATTTTGCAAGCAGTGCAGTCTTAAAATTAGCTGTGGCTTCCATGGTTTAACCCCAGCTTAGCCCCATGCTGCTGCCAGCTCCCCCTTGGTGGGATGGGGGAGAGATTTGGAAGGGTGAAAGTGGGAAAATTCACAGCTTGAGATTCAGACAGCTTAAATAGGTGAAACAAGAGCCACACACACATGCAAAGCAAAACCAGGAATTCATTCCTTACTTCTCACTGGCAAGGAGGTGTTCAGCCATCCTCAGGAAAGCAGGATCCCATCACAGGTAACAGTGACTTGGGAGAACAAGCCCCATCATTCCAAATGTCCTCCCTTCCTCCTCCTTCCCTCAGCTTTATATGCTGAGCACAAGGCCATATGGGGTGGGATATCCTTGGGGTCAATTGGGATCAGCTGTCCTGGCTGTGCCCCCTCTCCCAGCCCCTCCCTGGTGGAGCTGTGTGTGGAGCAGAAAGGGCCTTGGCCCTTTCTGGGTGAGCTTTGCTGGGCAATAAGGAAAACATCCCTGGGTTAACAACATGTTCCCAGCTCAAATAGAAATCTCAGCCTGGTACCAGCTGCCGTGAGGAAAATTAAACCAATCCCTGGGGTTAATTGCATAGACATCCCTTCCCTCTTCCCTTAGTCAAGGAATATTGACCACCTTTTCCCATCTTCAGCAGTTGAGGGGGGTTCTGAGTTTTCTCAGTGTAGACACGTTTTTCCTCCTTTCTGTTCCAAGGAGCAGGCAGCAGCAGGGAGCTGGGCATTTGGCTTTTTCCTGGTGATAATGCACAGTGCAGTTGGACAGACAAAAATGCTTCTCTCTTAAATTATCCTGGTGTGTCATATTTTTACTTTTTAAATTTATTTTAATTTTTTATATCCTTTAATTTTTCTTACTATTCCCCTACTTACCTTTAGCAGATTAATATTTTTGAGACTGGGCTGGATGGGGCTTGGAGCAGCCTGGGATAGTGGAAGGTGTCCTGGATGATCTTTAAGGTCCCTTCCCACCCAAACCATCCTGGGATTCTGTGATTCTTCCACTGATGATTGCTCCTGACAGATTTCTTGTACTAACCAGGTGTCCAGGAAGTGAAACCTATTTCTGTCAGAATGGCTCATCTCCTCCAGATTGTTTCTGTGGCACTTTCTTTCTGCCCATTTTCCTTTTTTTTTTCTAATTGCTTCACTGCAGCTATTAGAAGTGGGAGAGCATCATCACCAAAACAGATCCTGTGTATCCAATCCATTCTGTAAATGGAGAATGTTGTAATTGGAAAGATGGCAATTGAATGCTTATTTTCTCTTAAATATTTTTTCTTTTACATTTGTAAATACTTTCCTTTCAAAAAGAATCAGAATATGGTTTCTGTACTTTGCAAATGTAGTAATGGTAAATAAGATGAATTATATTTTTGGTGTAGCACATTAGTTATTGCTTCAGCAAGAGCCTGAATTAACTTATTTTATTTCTATAGTTTATTAAAAATAAAAGATGTGCATTTTGTAGATGGTGTATTGGTGCTGGTGCAGTTAATTCCTGACACCTAGACACTCAAAATACAATGTTTTCTGCCTTCCTGTGAGTAGTAGAATACTTGCTGTGAGGTGACTGCAGGACTCAACGTGACAAATTTTGCCTGTGTTCATGTCTGTGGTTTCTTTGTCTGTACATACTTAAATCAGAAAAGAAGTAGAAGATTTAATAGATTTATATTTACATTTCCTGTTAACCCTCACGTCCTTTCACAACTTGTTAGCTTAGTTGTCCATGAATTTAAATTCTTCAAATTGTGTGTAAATTAGAAAAACCCTAACTTGACACTTCATCTCTAAAGTTCTGTATTAATCACTGGGTTTAAATGCTCTGTAAATTTCCTAACACTTGGCAGCATTTATTTTGAGTCCATTGCCATGGGAATATTGTATCACAACCAATATTTCTCTAGCTGGATGGTTGTAAGGAACCTCTACACTAGCACCTATTGCACTGACAGCAGTTTTTGCTGGAAATACTGATATTAGTGTGTCATCCATTGACCTGGGGAAGATTAAGTAGATTTATCTGCTTAATGGCTGAACAAAATTAGAGCAGATTGTTTTGGGGCTGGGCTGTGCAGCTAAGCCTGCAGGCAGCATCTGAGGGCAGTTTCTGTAACTGCCTCTCTTGGTACCTGTCTGTGGCACAGTCAGAGCTGCCTGGCTCTGCTCCCAGCTCCTCCACACCAGGCTCAGCCTTCTCTGTTGCCTACAGGCAGGTTGTGTGCAAGTGAACACTCTTAAAATTGGCTGCTATTTTTTTTTTTTTTCCTGTGATGTGCTGTGCTTTGGATCATTTCTAATGGTACATGAAATAACAGTCAGTGATTCTACATCAGTTACACCAGACTGTCCATGAGGAATTTTTTTTAGAGCTCAAATTTTCTAGTTGCCATTTTTTGGTTTTTTGCCTTCCTTCCCTTCCAACCCTCCTTCCCAACCTCAGCACCCTTTTTAAAAGACAAAGCCCTGCTTTCATTCTTAATGTCGCTGTATTCAGAAGAATTATAGCAGGAATTAGCGTGGGTGGGAGTTACACACAGTGCTCTCAGAGTGTAACTCAGGAAGCCCTGGCCAAAAGTAGGATTTATGATCTACCTCTTTTGTCTTGTATGTATTTAATAAATAGGAACCATGGTACTCCAGGTTTTTTGATTCAGTTAAGGAATCTGTGGTAGAAATGAAACAACAGTTAAAGCCAATGTTAAAAGCACTTACTCCAGTGTTACTCATTTCAGTGAGGGGAAGAGAAATCTGCTTTACCAGTTTGGGCTATTAGACATAACTAGTACATGTAGTAGTAACACTGGTAGAAATTACTCTCTCTGTAGTTTTGCATCTGTTTCCATTTGAAATCAGGTTTTTGTGCCCCCTATGTTCTTCCCTTTCTATTGCATGGTCACATAATACCGACATTTGGATAAGGGTGGATTATGGACTGAGCCTGTAAAGTCAGGAATGTCATTGAATCTCTGCCTTCTGCAGCTGGCAAAATAAATTTGTGATTTCCTGCTGTAGTGTTTTAGATTCTTTGTTTTCCCCTCCAGAATGAACAAGGCAACAGAATACTGCTGAAATGCTGTGGTCAGATGTGTGTGCATTCAGGTTTACTTTTTCAGGTCATTTTGTGTATGTGTGTGTTTTACACTAAAGAGAAATTTAGTAAGTGTAAAAGAAACATTACTAACAACTTCTATTTTTAAAACCGTAGCATATGAAATAAGTTTCATAATTGTATTCTGAATTGGAGACAGTTCCTACTTGGAGTTAATATGTATTATCATCATCCCTAGCTTTGTTAAATTCAGATGTAATAATCATTCACTTCAATATTCTCTATTTGTATTTAAAAAAAAAACTCTATGTGGAGCTAAACAATTGTTTGATCTAACACATGACTCTAGGTAGGTAGAAGGAGGTATTTTTAAGGAGTATGACTAGAAAAGCCAGTCAAGGGACCAGGAGAATTTATTTAGTAGTGATGTTGTGGTTGGCACAGCATAGTACACAAAGATAGGTAATGCTAAAAATAGTTTATCATGTGTTTTAAGAAAATGAAATGCAGATTTATGGAAGGAAGGCCACTTTCTTCTTGGAAAAAAGGCTTGTAAAGTTTGCTTAGTCTGTGTGTGCGGGAATCTTATCTGGATTGGTTTGTAAATAGAATAATTTTATAGCACCTGTGTCTTCCTTGTATCATTACATTTATCCTAGTGAACTTGCACATGGAAGTAATTTGGTATTTATTATTTCTAATCATTGTCAATAGTGATGTAGGGATTCAGTTTATCCAGCTGTGGCTGATGCAGCCTCACTGTTCTGAGTGCCCCAGCAGGTCCTGTGCTGCTGGTGTTTCACAGAATTCCAGAGTAGTTTGGGATGGATGGGACCTTAAAGTTAATCTTGCTTTGACCTGCTGCCAAGGGCAGGGACACCTTCTGCTATCCCAGGTTGCTCCAAGCCCTGTCCAAAATGGCCTTGGACACTTCCAGGGATCCAGGGGCAGCCACAGCTGCTCTGGGCACCTTGTGCCAGGGCCTCACTGCCCTCACAGGGAAGAATTTCTGCTAATGTAGTCTTAATCTCATCTCTTTTAGTATAAAACCATTCCTCCATGTCCTACCACCTTCTATCCATATAAAAGTCCCTCTCCCTCTTTTTTAAAAGCCCTTGTTAAGAACTGAAAGGCCACAATGAGCTCTCCCTGGAGCCTTCTCCTCTCCAGGTGAACACCCCCAGCTCTCCCAGCCTGTCTCCAGAGCAGAGGGGCTCCAGCCCTTGGAGCATATCTGTGCCCTCCTCTGGTCTTTCTTCATCTTATGGAGTGTCCCATTATGCTGGGGATCCCAGATCTGGAGGCAGCTCTGCAGTGGGGTTTCCTTGAGGTTAGCACAAGAGGAGGTTCTCCTGCTTTTCCTGCTTCTCCTGGATCATATTATGCCTAAAACTGGGTAGTAGTATTTTTTTTCAGGGTGTTTGTAGTTCAGAGACCTACTTGGGTGACATGCTTATGTTTGTGATAAAGACTTTTTTGCTTTATGGTGTAACTGGGGCACGATCAGTAGCAATAGTTGATCATCTTCAATGATCAACTTCAATGACTTGATCATCTTCAATGTCTTTTTCAGCCCTAATGATTTTATGATTCTATGGCTCCAAGAACTCCTTCATTTCCACAGCACCATTTTGCTCATTCCTGGAGGATCTTTAACTCCTTGTCAGGACCCATGAACTTATAGAGTGTTTTGACTTACAGGGAAAAGCTCTTGTCAGTACAAGTACCCACTGAAAAAGCACTACAATCTAATACACTCCCTCTTGTGGAAAAAAACAAGGGGGATTGAGGAAAAAAAGGACTGTTTTCATTCAGGAGAGCAAAATGTTAGTTTGATGTCAGCTAACCTGGGGAGCAGTCAGTGAGGTTTAGAACTGTGACAGGTCATGAACAGTCTCTGTGTTGCTGTCTTGGACCTTGTGCACCCTTACAGAGCAGTTTCTCCTGGCTGTGTACAGCTTCTTCTTGTTTTTAGAGTAATTTTGACAGCAGATGAGGTTTCGTTTTAAAGATCCTTCTCTGGATTCCTTGGCAGGGAGGGAATTATCCAGCCAAAGGCTGGGGGAATGTGTCGCACGTGGTAGTAATAGAGTAATAATTTTGTGGTCCCAAAACCTGACCAGGGTAATTCTGTTGCAGTATTTGCATTGTTTCTGTTTTGCTGGCTGTGCAACTCTACCAGCTCTCACTTCTTATCTTAGTTAATGCTAATGTGTACACAAGCAGGCAGAAGGAGGAGCACTGTGGGTTGAGTTTAGATTTGTTCAACTTTATAGTTTCTCAACTGCAAAAGCTCTGAGCTAATTAATATCTTTCTCAGCATCTCTTTTGGGATGCACTTGACATTGGCCATCAGCTGTGTCATTACAGAACTTTCAGTGTAACACACAACATGGAGTGAAACCACCCAACTAGATGAGACAGAAAATTCTCATTTAGAGCCAGAGTTCAGACTTAAGCATGTTGGCAGTGTTGTAGAATCAGATTGTTATTAAAACTTTATTTTTCTTCCTCATTTTAGGGGTCAAACTCCTGCTGAATCTGACTTTCAAGTGCTTGAAATTGCCCGGAAACTGGAGATGTATGGCATCAGATTCCACCTTGCCTCCGACCGTGAGGGCACCAAAATCAATCTGGCGGTTTCACACATGGGTGTGCTGGTGTTCCAGGTATGGCAGGGATGGCAGACTGTCTGTCCTTAAGCATGTTTTGGAGTAAGTCTCTCATTTTAACATCAGGTGTCTCTGATGTCTTGAAAATTTAATGTGTTCTATGGTCAAGGAGTGTCGTTTAAGCCTCCAAAATTCTGTTGGGTGCAGTTTGTTCTTGTGCAGAGTGCAGAGCATCAAAACCAAGTAACAGTGAAGTAAAGGGGCTTTGTTTAAAATTAGGTGTGTGGTGAGAGAAAATCATCAATTCATTTGGAACAGCCCTGGGACAGTCTGCAATCTGGAATTTTGGTCTGGTTTCTCTTCTTTTAATATTCCAGTGGATTTTTGCTGGGATATTGTCACTTATATTGTATAGCAATGCTGAGTGATTGGACCAATTAGTGTTACTCTGTTTGTTGTATTAAAGAAGCGACTCCGTGCTCAGAGTGCTGTTTATGAATGCAACAATAGGGTTTTCTTCTCCCCAAAACACAGAGGCAGCTGATTTACTGAAATATTTCTGTTTGGGTGCTCAGCTGTGTCTTACCTGTTCTTTGGTTACTGTGGGCCAGCTTCTTTTGGAGGTGCATCAGCCACTGCAGTCCTACAATCCCTCTCAGACTGCTTAGTGGCCTCTCTTGTTTAAGGGAATATTGTCACCAGAACTAAAAATCCAGCTGGATGTGTCCACATACATGTCTGTATACTCACAACAGAATTTTGTTTGGTACTCTGCTTTTCTGAAACTTTTGCTAACATGTTATTATTCTTATTTTAATTCAGGGTAACACGAAAATCAATACCTTCAACTGGTCCAAGGTCCGTAAACTGAGCTTCAAGAGGAAAAGATTCCTTATTAAGCTCCACCCAGAGGTCTGTGTAACTTTTACTGTAATGTAGACTGGTCAGTGTTGAAAAAAATGCCTGTGCTTCATTTCGTTATGAACATTTCTAGAGTTTGTGGTTTTATAAAACAGCCTCAGCGGGCAGGTTTGGCTGCATCATTCAAATGTAAATCTCTCCTTTCTCACCCCACAACTTAGGGTCTTTAGGTTTTGTGTTTCAATCTCAGCTTATCCTTGACACAAGCTTACACATGTATAAATGTAAGACAGAAAAAAATTACTACACTCAAGTATTTGGTGCACCCTGTCTCAGTACTTCTGCTTTGAAAAAGTTGCATCCACTTTCTTGATTCAAATGAGAATTATCTGATACACCTCAGGTAGGAATAGGTGGCTGAAACTATATTGTAGCTTAATTTTAAGGATGGTGTGATTACTCTTGCTTCATCTTTTCTATACATCTCTATAGCACAAGTGTCATTTTTCATACTTATCTGATTTACAGTAGATGTTTTTCATTGCAGATGTCATAAAAATTGTTGCTTCTATGCTGGATGACTAGATTGCATTCAGTGTTTAATTTATATTAAAATAGAGGAAAAAAACCAACTTTTTACATAATATTTTTTCATGTATCAAGGATACCTGAAACAGGACACACTGTCTGCTCATGTAGCAATGTGTCTCACAAAGAGACCCTCAGAAATTTCATGTGATAACTGTACTCTGACATATGCAGTATTTTCTAGTTTTGTCTGAATTTCCAGGAGAAAAGCATCAGAACTCTCAAAAAAGGAATAATATTTAAAAATAGCTACTATTTCACTTAAATATTTAAATTGCTTTGAATTTTCTAAAGGTGGGTTGTATTGAGCATGTTTCTAAAGTTCTAGAGTCAGTCAGTTTCTAGAGTCAGTCTAATGTTTCAATTTCTAAAGTGCTTTTTAAACACTTTTACAGTTTCAAGGTAAGCAAGCATTTTTGACAGCTATTAAATAATTTTTAACTGCATTCAGAATCACTCCCATTGTTTTAAGGCAGATGAAAAGTGACTTAGCAAAATCCTGCATCTTGCTGAGTTCAGCTTTTTTGTTGGCACACATTTGTGCCTTCCTTTTCTCCTTACTGTCATTTTAGGTGCTACTGAACTTCTATGTTTTTTTCCCAGGGCCCTTATCAAGACACATTGGAGTTTCTTTTGGGAAGTAGGGATGAGTGTAAAAACTTCTGGAAAATCTGTGTTGAGTATCACACATTCTTTAGGCTCTTTGACCAGCCAAAGCCAAAGGCTAAAGCAGTGTTCTTCACCAGAGGGTCATCATTCAGATACAGGTAGGGAGAAACAGAACACACTTGTTATGTCTTAGAGATCAAAAGGAAGAAGTATTCTAAAGACATTCCATCTCTAATGCTCTTCCCCTGTGTTTGATAACCTTTATACTTGTGTGGGTTCACAGTGGACGAACACAGAAGCAGCTAGTGGATTATATTAAGGACAGTGGGATGAAGAGAACCCCATATGAAAGGTAAGATGAAATATTTTTGTAAGGCAAAACATAGTGCCCTTATTGCCTAAATTTCAGTGGTTTAATTCTGCTTGGAGGCAGGCTCATTCTCCGTTTCCAAATTTAAGGTAGCTAAACGAAAATGTAAAAAAATATATTATTTTGTGATGATATAAGAGGCTTTGGAAAGTTTTGGTACCATATTTTGATGTCTGTGGTTAATGTGGCTTAGCTGTCTTAAAGTTCAGCACGTGCTGAAGATTCCATAATGTTTGTGAGGACCTGTCTGTGCCACTGTAGCTGTGCAGTCAGCCAGTGGCAGAGCACATAATGGAACTTGGGATCTGTGAGTTTGAAACTGTGACCTAAAATACTCAATTGTTTCTAGACGTATAAATATATAAATTAAGAATATGTGTTTTCATGATAAAATTGTTTGGGAAACTCCTCCTACTCCAAATCCTAGTGCAAACTATGTGTGGGAAACTCCTATTCCTAATCCAAAAGATTATAGGGACTTAATTGGAATTTAAAAAAGCTTGCATTAATCTGCTAGTAATAAATATTGTTAATGTCTCAGACTCCAGTTGAGCTCCTTTTTTATTTAAAATTTTGATTTTCTGTTTAATTATTGACATAGAATGAATCTAACCATGAGTGTAATGCAGGATACCACTTTTTGGAGTCTAACATACAAAATTTTATATGGTTGACTGAGTTGGTAAAAATTTGTACAATTATTAGCTCATTCTGGTTATGAAGCCATTCTTGTGTAGGTGTTTATAATAATGAAAAAGGATGGAGTTAAACTAAAATGTGCTGTTTAGTATTCAGTTGGTATTCAGCCCCAAGTTGTTCTTGAAGTCTCCTTCACTGGTACCAAGAGATCCCCACCAGCCAGGTGGGGTCAGTCTCTTCTTCCAGGTAACAAGTGACAGGACAAGAGGAAATGGCTTCAAGTGGTGACATGGGAAGTTTAGGTCGGATACTGGGAAAAATTTCTTTACTGAAAGGGTGGTCAGGCACTGGCACAGGCTGCCCAGGAAAGTGTTGGAGTCACTATCCCTGGAGTTGTTCGAAAAACAACTTGGGGATAAAGCACTTGGGGATGTGGGTTAACACTGGGGGAACAGTTGGACTTGATGATCCTAGAGGCCTTTTCCAGTCTTAATCACTCTCTGATTCTGTGAATGATCTGTATCTTCCTTTATTCCATTTTTGTACCTTTCTTACTCTTGCATCATTTAATTTACAACTCTTTTGACCTTTTAAAACTTGAACTAGTTATTAACAAAACACAATAAAATAGAGCTTGAGATGTTTCTATTGGCTACTGGCATGGCCATAAGTGGTGGGGGAAGGGATGAGGCTGATGCATGTCTTGGATGCTGACAGGCTGCTCTGTTCCACAGGAGGTACAGCAAGGTCAGAGCATCCACTCGCACCTCCAACACAGACGTGCCAAAGCAGGTCAGTTCTGCAGCACTCTTGGGGTTGTGGCTGTGGTCAGGGGCATGGACAAACAGCTTTCTGAGGTGGTAGTCAAGGAATCAACTCACCAGAATTGCTGCCACTGTTTGCTCTGTGTCTGGCTGCACAGTTCTTTTTGTTGGTGTTACTGATTTGATAGCTTTAGCCAGTGGAGTGTGAAGTGAGTAATATTTTACTCAAAGTTCCACTGAACTGAAAAGGAAATATTGGACTTTCTAATATGTTGTTATTTCAGAGGATTAGTTTATCTCTGACTGCTCTCTGGCAGTCTCAAAGCTGTTGTAAGATGCCTTCTGCAGGACACGGCAAGAAACAATCATTTCACTGAATGCTCTTGTGTTACATGGGAGAGGTTAAGGAAGCATCACAGATTTTCACTGTCATTTTGTTGTTTTTCTTTGTGGATGCTTGTTCAGCTATAAAAGATATGCTTTTAACTTTCCATTCAGTTATCAGAATTAAGGAAAAAAACCTTGCTTTTTTCATGGGCTGCTGGATCAGGTTCTGTGTTTTCAGTGTCTGCTATAAAGTGAGCTCCTGTGAAGCATTTATTCCTTCTGTATATGGATGTAGCTGATGTTACATTTGTTTTTATGTATTACAAAAACCTTTTTTTATTTGTGTTTCTGCTTTGTCCCCTTTTAGAGTGTCCCATTCACTGAGGGCTTGAGAACTTCAGGGTCTCCTGCCTCAACAGCTGCCCCCTTCCACTCGGCTCACTCCTTGGCCAGTCCTGCTTCTATCCTGCCCATGTTTGCTGGAGCCAGCCCTTCCTCCTTGGACCCTCGAGCACCGTACACAAGGATTCCAGACAAAACCACTGCAGCACCAGTGGAAGAAGCGGGGAGGAAGCTGATGCAGCAGCCTGGATCTCCTGTGCTCCAAGGTGTTGGGTTTGGTAGTGTTGCAGGAAACTGTGACCCGTCTTGTCCTGTTGTTGAGAGTGGTTGCGGTGTAGACATAGATGTAGAAAGAAGTAGTAAGGAGAGCAGGGTTGCTGGTTGTAAAAATGACAATGATGAGGATGACTTTACCACAGGTGTATTCATTGCTGAAAAAGAGCAGCAGCATGGCAGCCGAGGTGCCCCTCTTTTCACAATGACAAATTCCCAGTTACAGGTGTCAGAGGAGTTTATTGATGATGACCCAGCAGAAATGTCCTTTTTTGCTGGGGGCTCCGAGGCATTTTCCTATTTGTACAGCGGGTTAGAATTAAAGGGTTCTGAGTTTTCCAAGTGTCTGTCAGAGCCGGCTGGTTTAGCTGCAGATGCCCTCCAGCAAAGCTCAGTCTCTGCTCAGTCGAGCCCTGACAGGTACTCAACCGAGGCCGTGGATATGAATACGGAAGAGGAGTTTGAATTTGAAGAAGGGAGCGATTTCAACGGCAACGAGAGGCCATCAGACACCTCGGAGCTGTTTGAGGTGAAGGCCCAAGCGAGCAGAATGCAAAGCCTGCTGAGCCCCTCAGAAACGAGCTCCCTCATCAACAACCGCTCGGAGAGCAGCTCCCTCAACAACCTGCCTCTGAATGGGACCTGCTCCCTGCACACCTACGGCTCTGCCAACCATTCCGAGGCCAGCTCCATGCTCAACTTCCCTGCCTACTCCGTGCGCTCCGAGTCCAGCTCGGCCTTCCAGTTCACAGACATTATCGACCAGCTGGAGCAGCTGAGCTGCCCTCCCACCACCACCGAAGACTCCAGCAGCACAGACACCGACTCCTGGGACTCTGAAACAGCTGCACCTCTGGATGTAAACCTTTTCTTTAGTAACCCCTTTGCTCAAAGCACGGGGGACAGCTATGCCTTTGACTTTCAGAATAATTTAAAAAATCTCATGCAAGAAGATTGGACAGAGAAGTCGCAAATCAATTGATTGGTCTTGATTTTTGTGATGGATCCCTCTATGCTTTTCAGGCTTGGAAGTCAATAGAGTATGATATCAGTCAATCCAGTGGCTGGATTTTTAATCACATAGCATAGTTGATTTTGAATTTTTTTTTTTTTAATTTTTGTGGCTTCTTCAGTGTCCCTCAAAGCATCCAAGTTTTGGTGCTGTGGTTCTGTGCATCACACTACATCAAGAATGGCTTATAATAGGCTACAATGTTGGAAAATAGTACATTTAGGAAAAAACACTGATTTCAGAAAATTTTAAGTATCAACTGGCTCATGCAGACATCACAACTTACAGCATACTGAAGGATTTCTTCGGCTGTAAACATATATGTAAGAGTCTCATATCATAGGCTGTTCCTCCAAAATCCAAATAAAACAGTCACTTCTGCACATGCTTGTTAACCAGCAGCTGCATCCACTAAATTGCCTGTTTTCCTGCGCTGTAGCAAGATCCTCATTTTGGATTTGTTTTTGTTTCCATCATCAAAAAAGCCCCAAAGAATCTCCAAATCATCTCTGAAGGACAGTTTTAAAATCCCAACCTATGCAACACATCTGTGGTATGCTTTGAAGAATAAATACCCTCTGCCTACCTTTGGAAGGTAGTTTTGGAAGAGGGAATGTGTATACAACCAAATGGAAATAGCAGTTTCCAAACTTTTTGTGAAGACAAGCTTATTTGCTGACTTCCAGGTGTCTTCAGCAGTCCAGCAGCAAATGTTTGGCAGCAGATTGGAGATATACAGAGACTATAAAAGCACTTAATCCTCATCACATTTCCCTTCTTTCTCATTATTAATCACTCTGCATGAAAATACAAAGTAATTCAGAAAAGTGTCCTGTGTCTGTGGAGGACAGCTGGTGGTAAACCTGGTGTTAGCTTTAACCTTTTCTTTAAAATATGGGCTGTATTCAGAAAAATATTGTAATTTTTCTGTGAAATTAAGTTGTTAGGAGAGGTAAATACTATAGACAACAGTTAGAGCTTCAGGGCTTTTGTAAATTTTTTTAGACAGGTGACTTTTATGTGAGACTTGAGCTGTAAGTTAGGAAGTGTAATGGAGAAGACAATTTAATTGTTGCTTAACTGGTCACATTTAATTTAGCAACATTTACTGAGGCAAAACAACAAAAGTTGTTGCTTCCCAACTGCTGTGGATTGTGGGGGTGAAATTCTGAGCTTCAGCTTGTAAGAGCATTTTTTTAGACTATATACAAGCATGAATGGGAAATCCATAACACCTGACACAAATATTGTGATGGAAAGCATCATCTCCTTCAGCCACTTGGTTTTGGGGTTCCCTTCTGCCCAGTTTTCAGTCCTTTGCAGAGAGAGTGCAGTACTAATACAGTTGATGCCTCCAAACTAAGCAGCTTAGTTACAAACATAACTTTATAGTCAATATTATTGCTACCAGTTTAAATATGGTCTTGATATATCATTAAAGACCTTCATTGTTTACTCAAGCATATAAAAAATACTATTATCTCTCAAAATTCTGATAACCAAAACTTCAATGGAATATACTTTTCAATGTGAGGCAGAACTCGAGGAGGTAAAACCTCCTTTAGTCACCCATTTCTTCCAGGTTAGTTTTACCAAGGTATTCTGCACAGTGCTTGCTCTTATCTTGTGTTTGAGTGGAATGTGTGTTGTCCCATGAGAAACTTGCCCCCTTTGCCAGCAGCACAGAAAGACAAAGCACATTGAGAACAAAGTATTAACTCAGACCTCCAGTAATGTACTACAGAGTGCTTTTTTTTTTTTTTTTTGCTATATGTTACTTCTACTTTATTTCTTTCCTGTTGAATGTGTGTTCTGGCTCTTTGTGGGACTTTATTCAGGCCTGTGGAGATGATGTTGAGGCTGTGTGGTGACATTTTTACTTGGAGGAGGTCTGCAGTGGTGTAGAGAGCTGGTGCCTTTAAGTACATTTTTAGGTGATTTGTCTGATTTCTTCATAACTACATTATGTAACCTAAGGAAGAGAAAGAAGATCAGCAAAAAAGACAGAATTCTGTCTGCAAACTCTATAACAGGTGGTAACATCAGGGACAAGTATATAGATAAAGATGTAGAGAAAGTTGATGTCTTTGATCTTTTAAAAAGAGGATCAGGATTCAGCTATTACATATAACTTTGTCTGCCTCTGTTTCATGTCCTGTGCCTCAATCACAAGCATTCCTTTAAATGTCTTAGAATAGAAAAAATCCAACTAAGTTCTTTTAGTTTTCAAAAGTTCTTGGTAAAAAGCTGCCTGTATTTTCAATGTGCAGGCTTGCCAATTTGCCTTCTTGCACCACAGTTTAAAAAGACATATTCAAAGTTTTTCTTCTTTGATTTTAAACTGTGCAGATCTTTTATTGGCAGTTCTAACTCTCAGGGATTTTCTATGTTTTTTGTTTTTTTTTAAGACAGCAATAAGATTCTTAGTGTAGTGTCCCTTTTGTTTTCCAAAGGAATGGTAGTGACTAGGATTTCAGTCTTCTATCTTAGGGCAAGTTGTGTGGATGCACAGGTGAGGAAGAGCTGAGGGGAGCTTTGACCCTGGTACAGATCTGTTATAGATGAAGGTTTTAGGCAGAGAATGAGAGTTCAGAGCTGCTGCTGTGCCCCTGTTAGTTCTTTCTGTGCTCTGGCTGACTGATAGCATGGAGCTGTCAGGGTTTCCTTCTGTGCTTCACTTGATTTCCAAAGCCATATGGCTTCTGAGGATATCTTTGCACGCTGAGCTGTGTTGTTTTGTTCAAGGTTTCCCAGACAGACACAAAAGAGCAGAAAATTTGATTCATAAGTAGAGTTTTTATTATAGCAAGAAAGCTGTGAGCAAAGGTTCTTCATCATTTCCTTCAGAGACATCAGTTCAGATTCACTTTCTGGTAGAGATGGAGAGAAAACCAGCTTTTGTCAAGGGAGTGTGACAGTTCAGACATTCCCAGGGAGCTGTGTGGGTTATTTCAGTGCAGTGCAGCTGTCCTCTTCTCCCCTGGCTGTCTCCTGAGGTGGCAGGAGAAGGTGGGACAAGGAATGTCTTTCCCTGCTCTGTCCCCTTCATTTATTTTTGGGTAGCATGAGGGGAGTGGTGAACTGTAGAGCAGTGTGGTGTGTCCTGAGTCCTGACAGTGCCGCTTAACTTCCAGCATTATTCCCTGGGCTTTGTTTTATTTTCTTCTTACAGTGTTGATACTAAAACCTAGGTCCTGGTACTGATTTCTGTTTATTTCCTGAGAACACAAGCTTTCCTTTCATGAGAGTGAGTGGTGAGCTGGCAGTGTGAGAGCCTGGAGCCTCGCAGACCCTAGGCAGGGACCTCTGCTGTGGGAAGCACACGGCATGGAAAACACAGAACAATGACAAGATTGAGAAGATCTTTGTTGAGTATCACATGCAAGAAAGCAGCATTTGAGGAGCTGTGGTAGAGCAGATAAAACCTAGGTGTAAACTTTGTGCTGTGGTCAGCAAGTGGTCATCCCCCAGCTCTTCCCAGTATGTACCTCTGGAGGTTTTTGCACATTTGCTTTGTGCCTCTCACCCCATGGGGAGCTGGGGACACACACAGGTATGAGCATTTCTAGCCAGTGCACAGGTTTTGGTGCTGTGTTTTTCCAGCAGAGGTACCACAGGGCTGTCCAGGTGTGTCCTCCTGCTTTATACAGTGCATGCAGCAGCTGTTTGCAGCTCAGCAAAGGGAGTGTGCCAGAGCTCTTTTCCATCCTTCCATGCCTCTCTGTTCTGTTCTAGCAAACACAGGCAGCTGTGTAGAATGCATGCCAGTATTAGTGGCTTTTCCCAGTGAGCCAGGCTGCTGGGTTTAGCTCTCTGCAGTGCTCAACTGAATGTTGCAATGTGACCTAAAGAAAGCAAAATGGGTGTTTTGAGTGAGCAATTTAATGCCCACCTGTACTTCTCTATGTGTGTACTTATAACCCTTCTGATGCTTAAACACATTTATTAAATGTAAAGCACTACATCAGAGCATTTTTGATCATCATCTATGCAGTTAATGAAACTTAATTTGCACAAAACATGGGTCATGGAATATTCTCTGACCTATTCACCACCTGGTTAAGCTTTGTTAAGTTTACTAACCTGTGTTACCTATTGTGCATAGACTTTGTAATTTTAAAGTATTCATTAGTCAAGTAATACATGCTGTATATTCCCAGGACTTGCCATATGTTATCTTAGGGTGGAATAGGGTGATATATCAATCTGCCCTCAACTTTCACTTTAATTTCCAGAGAATTTCAGAGTTGCTGAATAATCTGGATAATACCTGTGCTTATTTGTATTGTGGTCATAGGTGATTTTGTTTAAGGGATTTTTATTTTGGTTTTTTTTGGTGGCTTGGTTATGGTTTGGTATTTGGTGTTTTTATTTGATTTTTTTTTTTTTTTGTGGTGGTGGTAGATTTTTGTCTAGCTGCAAGTCTTGGTAGGGATAAGATTTTGTGAAGACACTAATAAAAGTTGTTATAATTTTATGCTTTTTTGGTGCAAACCTGTCGGTAAGTCATTCCCATTATTGTCATTTTGCAAAATGTTCTAAGCCATAATTACTCAGTACTGAATGAGTGTAATCACAGGTGTCAATGTAGTCCTTTAGCTGTCATTGCCTGTCATTTTTAGGACTCTTACACCTCACTTGTCACAAGGGCTGTGTGTATATGTATGGCTGTACATATACATCCTCTGTCTGAAGATGGGGACACTTTACAGCTCCAAACACATTATAAAATCCGCTTAATTAATTACCTGCCCATGGGCTCCCATAGGATTACTCCAGTGGCTGAGCTGAAGGTTTGGATGTTCAAATTTGGAACATGATTAATTGAACCTGGTGTGTGGGAAGGTTTCCTGTACATTTTCAAAAGTCACAATGTTCCTCAGTTACTGGAATCACCAAATTCCTGTTTATCGGTACGAACAGGGGTACGTGTGCCTTGGTTAGAGGGACTCCCCAGTTCCATAGGTGCTACTCTTGCCAGGAAAAGATTACATTCAAACAAAGAGAGCTGGAATATTTTTATTGATCTCTTGAACTTTATCTTTTATATGGGAAATGTTTATTGAATTATATGTTGGGGTTTTGAGTATCTTTGTGTCTGTTCAGATTGCCAATTATGAACCTACAGATTTGTACTAATTCATAATTTTAATTGTTTATGCAATAAAACAAGGAAAACTTTGATATAAATGACAACATGGGCTTTTTAGCTTTATTTTCATTACCCTTACCTTTGAAATAGAATAAATATTTGTTCTCCTAACCAAGGCATCTTATAGTTTTATTCCCAGCTTTCTCCACACAGTTTTCCCCCTGTAGCACTTCGTTGGAAATAGAGCACAGTAGGCAAACACTATTGGTGTGTGGGTTTCAAATTCCTGGTTTGTGCAGATCTTTTGCTTGGAATACAAATGTGACTAGAAGCTCAGATTTCTTTGTAGGACTTATATTTATTGTGGAGACCTTTTTTTTTAAACTGGGTATATCCCTTGAAGTCTCTCTCCTGTATATCTGTTTTTATTGGAAGATTGTCCTTTTTTTCCAAACACAGCATGATTGATTGCATGTTTTCTAGCTGGCAGGCTGTTCAGGTGTCTGTGGCCAATGTTTATGTAAATCCTCTTCCCTGCAAACAAGGCTTTTACAAGGTGAAAGGTGGCAATAGAAAGGTGGTTATTTGGAGTTGTTTCAGCTGTTTTATGGGCATCACCATAAAACCAGGGCCAACCTTAGGATTCTGGTAGTATCACATGTAGATGTGACTTCACAGGTACACAGCACTGGGGCACCAAGTGCTGTAAATGTGTTTTAATGTTTCACATGACCTGTACCTGTAGGAGGATAAAAGAGATCTTTGAATTTAAAGTCTCTTGCATCGTTTTTTTAGGCTCAAATAATTTTCAAGATTCTCTTATCTCCCAATTATTTCTCATCTTTTTAAATGGAAGATTTGCAGATGGAAAAGCTGCTAGTTGTGATGTTTTGAAATAAGGAAGATAGGGAAAATATCCAGGGTTTTACTTGTAGTACATCAGCTTGCTAGTAACTTCACTTTAGAAGTAATACTTTGTACTTTCCCTCTAGAAATAATCATTTGGTCTGTGCATGTGATGGGTTCAGCAGGGCATTGGGTGGAAGGGAGGCTCAGAGCAGGCTCCCATTGTCCTCTGGTCAGCCTCTGCAGGGCTTTAGCCTGAAAATAATCTCCACTTTTGAAGCAGTAGTAACAGCAATGATATAATAATAAAGTTGTATCTCTAAAGGTTTTCTGTCAAATGCAAGAGACGCTCCATTTGATAAGGAGCTGTTGCTGACATTTGACTCTTACATAGCTTTTGTCCATCCCATAATGCTCTGTATTATTGGGGTACTGTTTTAGTTGTCTGTCTGAATTATTTTAAGCATCCAGGCATAAAGCTTATAGAACCTGTATTTTTTGTTTTGGCCAGCCTGTACACTCAAATCTGGCTTTCTGTGTAGGAATTGAATTTAGATTGAAGAAAGGAAATACCTGCTGAAAAAAAAAAACCCAAAACCTGGGAACTGATGCCAAAAGCTTATCATCTTATTATTCTGCTTGTTATCTCAGTGAAAATCAAATGGAGCCTGCCTCTATGTGACCAAAATTACCCAGTAGCTGTGGAGGATATCCTCAGCATTCTCACCAGATTTTGTAGCTGTGCTCTTGAATACTACAGAACTTTTGCAATGTTTTATTGATTAGTTTTTATTTTTTATTTCTTTTAGGTGTATGCTGGGCTTTAAAGGACCGTGGGTTTGTTTGCTTAAGGGCACGTTTCTAACTATGTAGTGTAACTAAGAAGTATATTAGTATACTTGAAGATCTTTGAATATGTGGAATATTACACTGAGCTGATGCATTTTTGGATGTTGCCTTAAGTGCATTTGTGTGTGATGCAGAGGCAGAAATTTGTACAGGATGCAGCCATGTCTGACTGACTGGGCTACAGCATTGAATTCCCACATCATTGCATGGAGGCCTGGCTTGTGCTCCCAGCATTTACAGGCACCAGTTTGGGATGTTTGTGTGACTTACTTGTAGAGAACAAATTTCCACTTAATGCAGAACATTGAAGCACAGAAACATCCCTCCTAAAGAATAATCCCTTTTAATGTAACTGGAGGATGCTGCCTATGGGGAAGGGAAGACCTCGGAGCACCAAGGTTTGATGTCAAAGGGAATCATTCACATGTTTTGATCTTCACATCAATATTTCCACCTCATTAGGAGTTTTCTACATTGAGCAGCAGTTGAAATGGCTTCTCCTTTTACATATCCTTCTCTGTGAGAATGAGGAATTGCTGTACATCCTACCTGCTTGCCTGGAGTCCTCTTGTGCTACTCTGGTGGAGAAGTCTTGGGTTATGAGAATGAAAATTTCAGTCCTCACTTGTAATATCATCTGCCAAGACACCATCACACTGAGCTTAGATCAAATATTTAATTAAACAAATTAAAAAAGCTAACTTGAGCTGCTCTGTGACTTTTTATAGCCTCTTCCAGGAAAAAAAAAAAGGGGGGGAAGGTGACAGGACAAGAGGGAATGGCCTTAAGCTGAAGGAAGGAAGTTTTAGATGGAGTAAATTCTTCCCTGTGAGGGTGGTGAGGCCCTGGCACAGGTTACCCAGAGAAGCTGTGGCTGCCCCTGGATCCCTGGAAATGTCCAAGGCCAGGTTGGACAGGGCTTGGAGCAACCTGGGACAGTGGAAGGTGTCCCTGCCATGGCAGGGGGTGGGACTGGGTATTCTTTAAGGTCCCTTCCCACTCAAACCATTCTGTGATTCTGTGAATGTGCCTCTCATTTCCATCAGGCACTCTGGCTTCGGGGAGGGGTTCTTGCTTTCGGATTAAATGTTGGCAATTAATTTACTGGCTATCTTCTGTTGGAGGAGATAAAAGGTAGAATAACCCAAGTAAAAAAGCAGGGTGGTTTATAACAAGTTATATCCCACTTGGTCCCACTGTGTCTGAGCTTTCAGGCTGTCTGGAAGCAATTCAAGTTACAGATTCTGGAATTTGTTGCTACTTCATGTTAAACTCCAAGAACTTAAAGAAGCTCCTCACCCCTGCAAACTCATTTGTTTGGAAGCTGTTTTTTCAGCATTCCTGGCATGTAAAGCAAACTTGAATCCTGTTCCTGGATAGGTGGAACAAGTGCTGTTTTCAGTGTTGCTTTTCTGGGGTGAATGAACAAAATGCTCGGAGAGAAGCAAAAATCTGCTCCAGAATTGGTGCTGGACTAGTGTACAAATAGTTAACTCAGCAGCCTGGATGATCTGAATCTCTTCCAGGTGACCGAGTGCAGCTCTGTTTAGCTTCCTGCCTTTGTCCATGTGCAGTTACAGGCTGGGGCTGCCTCACCCTGGGTGTGCTTTCCAAGCCTGAGCAGCTGGGAATCGAGAGCTCCCAACTCCTCCTGCAGCACCCATGATGGTGTGAGGAGGTACTGGATATCTCTGAGGGCTGATTTTTTACAATTTGAAGAGTTTATGATGATTTCTAAGTAGTCTGGGAAATGATGATTTGGCAGTTTGGGGTTGGCTGTTGATTTCCCCATTTGTTTTCGGGCGGGTTTAGCACTCGTGACACAATGAATCCTGCTGGGGAGGCTTGGGAGGGTGTTTAAGCTGTAGTTGCTTAAGTGCTGATACCTGTTTAGTTGCCTGATCTGAGAAAACCCATTTGTTTATCACAGGGAAGATCAGAAAAATAGTATGTGAGATTAGGAGGAATTCTGTGGGTGTAGTGTGTCTGTCACCTTCCTTTGGTCCAAAAAAACTGATCTTGAATGGTCACTTTCAGCCCCAAAGGGGCTCTACATGAAAAGAGGAGGCTTAAATTCACTGTGATGTGTCAGAAATCTCTAAAGGGTCCACAAAATAGTAATAATAATTTAAAAATATATGTTTAATAACCTAAAGCAAAGTGGTACCTGTTGCTTCTAACAGGTTTAGCTGTGAATTGTATCCATCCAGTTAATACTCAGTGCTGTAAAATTGTTTTCCTTGAGATTATTCTGTTTGTATACTTAGAAAAGCCAGGAATTAATTTTTTTCCATGCTCCCTCATTGTATAGCAATAGGCTTTCCTTTCCCTTTGGATCAATTTTGGAGATACCCTGATTTCTAAATGTATTTCTAACGTACTTTGTCTTCTGGAGTGGCAAGTCATGGAATAATTTGTCCCAGCTTTTCCCTGTGTTGAAAAGTAACTCTCATATTGAAAAGCAAAAATTAAAAGTTGTATTCCTGTCCCTGCAGTATAACCCTGTGTTGTGAACTGTGCTGCTACTCAGCAGCACTTTTTCTGTGACAATAAGCAATTTATCCTTCCCTTTATTGTGGTTGTCACCGTGTCTGTCCTTACTGCACTGCCCTATAGCCTCTGGGATGCAGGGAGCACTCCCTTTACTTTGAGTTACACACTGAAATCTTTGGATTTGTATGCCTTTTTGCTCTTTTACCTTTTTAAAAATAATACGAGGTTGCAATTCTGTTTTGTTTTAACAGTGGATAATCGCCTTATTTGCACTATCTTTGAAATAATTTTCTCTCCTTTTCCACTCCATTTTCTTGTTGTCTTCCCACCCAGGCCTCCCTGTGGACCATCCCCAGCTCTCCTCCCTTGTGCTGAAGAGTCCCCTAGGCTTGACCCCAGCCTTTCAGGTGAATGCAGTGACTCAGGGCTCGTCCCCTCTGCTGAGCCCTGTCCTCAGCGATGCTGGCGGGGCCAGGGTAGAAGAGGATGACGAAATGAAAAGGAAGGTAAGATCACAGAGCTGGGCAACGATGGTGCCATGTGGGAGCTGTGCTGGGCATTGAAGGTGTGAGGTGGGAGCTGTGCTGGGTGCTGCAGGTACCACTGAGGAGCTGTGTTGCTGGGTGCTGAATGCTGATTGTGTTTTGTTCTGTGGTGGCTGTGGTCAAACTCCAGCGCTGAAGGTTGGTGGGATGTGTTGCACTGTTGTAGCACAAGTACCTGGTGCCTTCCTGGCGTCTTCTTGGGTCTTCTTGGCATGGTCACTGGGACCACTGTAATTCACATTTCACTGAACATTATTCCTTCGCTCAGGATTTTTACCCTGGGAAGCTGAAAAGGCAGAGAGAGGCCCAGAGATGGGGAATAATCCTTATCTCATTTGCTTCTCCTGTGTTTTGCTCACATGGAATGTGTTAGGAGTTGTTTACCTGAAGTGATGAGCCTCATTGGGCTCTGGTGTGAGTTGTTTTCAATCACTGACCAGTGGTCACCCATGCTCTCTGGAAAGAGTCACTAGTTTCATTATTATTATCTTTCTAGCCTTCTGTAAGAATCCTTCTCTATTCTTTAGTATAGTGTAGTATAATTTTCTTTAACATAATATAGTATCATAAAATAATAAAATAACCTTCTGATCACATGGGATCAGAACATCATTCTTCCCTGCCACAAAGGGTCATGTTTTTTACAACAGACTACATCCCTCTGTTTTAGCAGGAGTGGTGTGTCAGGGAACTGTGTTCAAAATCCACCTTTTGTGCCCCAGAATGGAAACGAGTTCATGATGGATATTAGGGAAAAGTTCTTCACCTCGAGGCTGATCCCTGGAGCAGGTTGCCTAGGGAAGTGATCACCACACCAGGCCTAACAAAGATCAAGGAATATCTGGATCATGTCCCTAGTCAAATGGTTTATTTTCAGGTGGATAGGTAGGGAGTGGGGAGCTGGATACAATGATCCTCAGAGATCCTTATTTGTTAATGTATAAGGAATTTGTTTTTTGGATTCCTTCCTTCCCATGCAGTTTCATCCTGGTCTCATTGCTCCATCTCACCATACATTGTTCTCCAGGTCATCCTTTCTGATCATACAGGACCTTTAGAGGGGTCCTGTGGTGTTCCCCTTGAGCTGTGGAGGACCTGAGCTCAGTGTGAATTCTCTCACATCCATTTCATTATGGGCTTGGTCAGCAGAGCTGCCTGTGTTGTTGAAGTTGTCCTCTCCATGGCTGACCCTTCTGTCTGGAGAGAGGTGGGCAGTTCTCTGACCTTGCAGAAGCTTGAGTCTCACTTTCTGGAAAGAGGGGGACAAAAATGCCCCTTTTGCAGGTGCAGTGAGTCTCAAACCAGGAACAGCTGTGGGTCTTCAAGATGTGTTTATGTCTGGGTGCTGCTCCATGCCTGGGCTGCTTTCTTTCTGCCTACCAGTGAACACTGGTTGCTTTAACCAGGGACTCCCCCATGTGATGTGGAGTTTTCCTCACCCCCATGTAAAACTCAGGATTTGCTGCATTTCTTCCAGTAGGATAAAGAAGTCCACCTAACAGACTTCCATGCTTATTTTTCTGCAAGACTCTCTGCTCTCCTTGCTTTGCTTGCAGAGAGGTTTCTTGGCCCCGGTGTTTGAGAAGGATCCAGGACCTTCCATTACAATGCAAGGAAGGCTCCACTGTCCAAACTCAGTTCCCTGTGGAGCCAGTGGCCCCACTGGGATCTGCAGTTTTCCGTACAGCCACAAAGAAGAAGAAACCACCTTGCTTCTGCTCTTCTGCTTGCCCCATCCAGAGTTCTGGTTGTCTTACCTCTGTCAGGATCAGGATCCTCAGGCAAGAAGGTCACAAGGCCCCTGCTCTTTGGTGTCTTTACCACATTCTTGGGCACCTCCAGGCACTTCTGTGATGCTGTTGAGAAACACCCATGGTGTAGACGTGGTGTAAGTGCTTGCTAGAGAGAGGAAGGTTTAACCAGTAACTGGGAGCTGAGCTGCAGACAGCCCACCCTGTCTGATTTAGACTTTCTGAGGTGTAGTTTATAGCCTTGGCTGATCACTCTACAATTAGTTTCCATAGTTATTTTAAAAATAACTCCTCTCATATATCCTTATAGCTTGGAAATAATGAGCAGAGACTGTGTTAGCTGACTTAAATGTGAAGCCCAAAACTTTCTGCCAGTTTCTGCAAGGTCTGGTGTTTTGGCAGCTTGTGTTCTCCTTCAGGCTGAAACTAATTTATGAAACTGAGACTCCTTAGAAGGGAACTTCTTTTTATTTTATCAATCTTAAGCTTGATCAACTCCTGAGTATTCCAAGGCTTTGATGTCTATTCAGAGACGTTGTTTTAAGTGAAACAGGTGCAGGAGGAAACCAGTGTGAAATTGGTTACATTTCACAGGGGCTTTACAGCTTTGTTGTACAAGAAAAATGTAATCTTACAATATCTCACTGACTAGAGCTCTGAAGGTGATACTGCTGTAGTTCCACTGGTTGGTCAGGACATGTTCTGCAAATTCTCCAGCCCTCACAATGTGTGCCGTCTGCTCTTTGCTGCCATGGTGCTGCTGGTCCAGTAATGATACCTTGAGAAAGATGAGGGTTTTTTCTTTCTTTCTTTTTAAATCACTGTGTTTTTCTTTCATCTCACTGGTAGATTTCTCCCTGTTCCTTTTCTAATGGAGGTTAGTTGTAGCAACCCACTTAAAAAGAGCATTGAAGCTGGGCTTTTTGGGGGAGTTCCCTCACTCAGAGTTGTTTTTTAACACTTCTGAAGCCTGATGTTTGAAGTGAAAAGTTAAACATTTTTGGCCATTACAAATTCAGAGTAGAGCTCTTCACTCCCCACAAGCTGGGGTTGCTGCATCTGGTGAGTGTTGAAGGTTTCCAGGTGGGATTGTTTGTAGATTATATGGTTAAACACCAGTTTTTCCAAGTGAGGATCTTTGCCTTCACACCTGCTATGGTTATAGAAACATTTTCTTTGGACTCTAGAAGGAGACTGCCACCTCAGAGAGTTCTTGTGTTTGGCTTTTGAGGCATGAGCTGATTTTCTTTCCCCTTGCAGAGCCTGAGCAATAGTGAAGGTGTTTGGCAGGGCCCCTGTGCACTGTGACAGCCTTTCCACTCCTCTGCTGCAGGGTCTGCCCAGCAGCTGCTGCCAGCACTCAGCTCAAGGGATGCACTTAGGACTGGTGCAAGACTGAAAAAAAGCAACTTAAGGGCACTAAATTCCACCAGGGAGCAATTTGGAAAGAGCAGGAACTTCTGAGAATAAACAGAGAGGGCGGATGTCTTGGGGAGGGTGAAAGGAAGAGAAGATGCCTGGGAAAATAAAAACCCTTTTGTGCCCCAAGTCAGCACACAATCAGCTGGAGAATGAAGCAGAAACCTGCAGAAGTGTTCAGAGGTGGAGAAAAATGTGATCCATGCAGGCTATGAGAAGTGACAGGTTATGACCATGGTGTGTTTTTAGTTTTTGAAAAAGTTCCCCCATCACTACCTGCCTGTGTAGAAGTCATGCTCCCATGTTTTCACACACCTGCATGCTCTGTAAGATTTCAAAGAAGTGCAGTAAGATCCTGTACATGGTCCAGAAGGGAATGTACCCAGAGCTGTGTAAAAACATCTCTGATAGCAGAAACTCTCCTGTCTGTAAGGAGCTGCTGAGGCTGGGAAGTGAGATGGTAAAACTGTGCCACCTTAGGCTCCATGGAGGCCAGAAAAATGATTATGTTTCCTTTGGGAAGAGGCTGCTTAGGAAGGATGCCCACTGAGGTTCCACAGCATATGAGGCTGCAGTCAGGTAAATAGTCCAAGGACAAAAGCCAAGATTAGGTAGGACTTTGCTTGACAGTGTGTACCTAAGACAGGTGGATTGAAGCTAAGGGGATGGCTATGGAGTGAGTAGGAGTATGTCCTCTGCTTCCTCCAGGGAGGGGGCTGACATGTGGGACTACAATAACTAGCATAAAATAACCTGAAAAGAGACTAGACAGTGTCTCAAAATTAATTATTTGAGGATACACACCTCTAGGGATTCTCTGGACTCAAAAGAGAGGTTACTGAGCAACCAGGAGAATGTCTCCTGCACAGGTAACATTGAGCTGGTGGACTGGGAAACACTCAGTAGCTGTGCTGACAGCACTGGAGGCATCTCAAAGTGACTCTATAAAGAGAATTTTTAATTAACTCAGAACATACAAGGAAACAGAAGAAAGAATTTTCAAAGCAGTGTTTCCCTCAAGAGGGGCAGTGATGGAGGAGACCGAATTTTGACATAATTCAGTGGCATTTGGCATGGAACTACAGCACAGCATAGTGAGCTAAGGAGACAAAGCAGTCCCTTACCTTGAAGAGTGACTAATTCCCTAATACTACATGATTTTTAGTAATACATGTTTTCAGGCTAACTCTGATTTTGTGTTGCAACTGCACAACTTCTCTCACCACCATTTCATTCCTTTGTTTTTCCATATCCATTCTGTCTTCTCTTTAAAGAGCAGCCCAGAGCAATCATGCAGCCAGCAATTGCTGCTGTTTGATTTTCTTTTTTTCTTAGCTAATTAATATGGTCTTCAAAGGAGTAGCTTGAGTAAAAGCTTTAAGTGGAAAGGAGCAGTTTTGGAAAAGGACTGTTTGCAAATCTGTTGGGCTGTGTTTGGTTAGAGAAGCATTTAAAATCTAGGAATCTTGGATTAAGTGTTTCCATAGTTTTGTAAAGTGCTCCCTTGATTAGAGATGGAAGTTCCTGTAATGGAAATGTCCAAGGCCAGGTTGAATAGGGCTTGGAGCACCCTGGTGTAGTGGAAGGTGTCCCTGCCCATGGCAGGGAGTTGGAATGAGATAAGCTTCAGGATCCCTTCTAACCTAAACCGTCTGTGATTCTACGATAATTGACATATAATTGGCATTACTTTTAATACTCTTGCAATATAAAGAATATTTTATAGTAAAGTCAGTATTTGGGAATGTGATACTGAACAAAGAGATGTCCTGTTAGCAATGAGCTGCTCCATTTGCACACAGCAAGGGGAAGTGGATGTGAGGTTTGAGCTGATGCCCAGTAGGAAAGAGGTTTGTGTTTCAGTACTCACTGGTGGCTGTGTGTCCTTGCAGCGCTGCCCCAGCGACAAGGCATACTTCATAGCAAAGGAGATCCTTGCCACAGAACGCACCTACTTAAAGGACCTGGAGGTTATTACAGTGGTAAGTGGGTTTGACTTTATTTCTTTTCCCTTTTTTTGATAGATTTGGGATTGTTAGGTTGGAAAAACTTGGAATTTCTTCTTGTGATGTAGCATAATCCATGAGCCAAGTAGCTTCCTTGTTCCATAACTCCTTCTGTGGGAGAGCAGATGCCTTCTCTGGACTTCCAGCATTACCTGCATCCTGTTCCATCCTGATGACCTAGGCAAACTTTTGGTCTGAAAACTGTGAACAAGGAAAGCCTAAAAACATTTTGCAGGAGACCCTTACCTTGAAGAGTTACTAATTTGTTAATATTACATGATTTTTAGTAGTACATGTTTTCAGGCTAACTCTGATTTTGTGTTGCAACTGCACAACATTCTGTTTCACTGATACCTGCCAGCTCTGCTTATAACCTATCTTCTCTGTGGTTTTTCTTGGGAAGCTTTTAGCCTTGGAAAACTTTTAGCCTTGTGCCTTTGTGTTTTGGTTTGAAAAGATAGGTGTCTGCTAAGGAAAGCAGGAGCCTCCCCTGAACTAGAAACTGTAAACCCCCTCCCTCTGAATTGTTACAAATTTGAAATTAAGTGGGGGGGGGGCTATCAGGCAACTATATGGGAGCAGGAATAAAAGTTCTTTATTAGGGAAGAAAATAAAAAATAAACAATGCAGTAATACAAAACAACACTGACAGAGTCAGAATATGACGTGACACCCTGTGGGTAGGGTGTTGGTAGCAATCCAATTGGAATTGGGGCTGCAGCCTCTCCTGCAGTGCCAGGTGTGGTTTTGTTGAAGCAGTGATCCTGTAGAAGGGTGAAGTCTGCCTCTGAAGGTCTGGTGGAAAAGGCAGCTGCTCCTCTGGGAATGCAGTGGAAAGGCTGTTCTACTGTCCCAGAGCTCAGATTGGATCCAGGTAGGAATGCTTGGCTCCTCCCCTGGGTGGAGCATCTCCCCATGGGATGATGGAATTCTATCAGCCATGCAGGGGCACTCACTGGCCATGGACAGAAGAGATCTCCTAGAGGGAGGATTGGTTGTGGGAGAGATAAAGAAAACTGCCCAATGAACAGAAGAGAACTGCCCCACCTTTGACAGATGGAAATAGAATACACACATTGCATTGCAATCCAGGAAACTTTGGATCTGTGAGCAGATGACAGTTGCAAAGGGCATTGAACCCTGGGTTTGAAGAGTTTCTTCTTGTTCTGTTGCTTGTTTCTTCCTCCTCCTTTCACCCAGAATAGACAAGTGAGTCCCAGTTTGGATGGCAGCATGAATTTCTAGTTCATGTGCTTCTAAAAGAGCTTTTTTGTTCATGAGCTCCATGTTTGAGCACTGTGACTGTTGCCTTTCTATAAGCTGTTTTAATTTCATTAAAGAAAAGTCCCTTAACGCTGCATGGCCTCAGTGGAGGTGTTCTTTGCAAGCTCATTGAGCACCATCTCACTCCAATTCCTCCTACAGGCTTCCCAGCACTTCTCCTAAAAGAAGGGGGAATACCTCAGAAAAATCTCAGAGGATTTTTGTAATATCCTTGTCCCTGCCAGAAGCGCTAAAGTGTGGAATGTGGCCTCAACGAGATGTCTTCAGCTGAGTGACTTGCACAGGGCTCCAGGCCTATGAGAGCAGTTTTATCTGCGTGGAAGTGGCAGCAGCTGGGGCAGCCACTGGGTAACTGACTGTCACTCAGCTGTCCCCAACCATCCCATCATTGCATTCAGAAACGAGCTTGTGCCCAGAGCCAGCCATGGGCCTCATCTTCCTCATATTTGGCAAGGAAAAAATTCCCATCTTTTCATTTTTCACAAGTTACGTCTTCCCTAAATATTACTTCTTCCTTCCTGCTTTTTCCCTGTGCATACTTCCTCCTCACCCATCACTGCAGGAGCAGGAATTTTCATGCTAGCAATGAATTTCTGAAGCAGAGACATTGATGGGAATTTCTGGGTTTCTGGCAGTGGTTCCGCAGTGCTGTGATCAAGGAGAATGCCATGCCAGAGGGCCTGATGACACTGCTCTTCTCCAACATAGACCCCATCTACGAGTTCCACCGAGGCTTTCTGAAGGAGATTGAGCAGAGGCTCTCACTCTGGTAAGCAAGCAGGAGGACCTTTATCTACATCCTCACGTCAAAGCCAGAATACAATTGGTATTTCTGCATCAATAGAAGCAAGGAGAAATCTTTTATGAAATTAAAGCTATTTAAAAAGGTACAAACTGCCTTGCACAAAGCCCATTTTCCAAGCTTTGCCTTGTATATAATATCCTGTAGCTGTATGACTTGTGCACCAGACTGAGGATTTTGTAATCACATCATTATTTAGGTTGGAAAACACCTTTTAAGATCATCAATTGTTTATATAATCTGATAGTGTCTCTCAAGCCTTAGGAAAAAGAAGGAACACAAGATCAAAAAGATGATGCATGTGTTTTTTCCACACCTTCCAGTTAATGAATCTCCAGGTGAAAATCTAGGGAACATTTTTGTGATTAAGGTGGGAGTTTGGTTCTTGCAATGCAGTTTATTTCACAGATGATGTTTTTAGTCTTTTAAACTTTGTATTATTTTCTCCTGACCTGTTTTATATTACAGTAT
>WBNO01016629.1:2062-27085 GCA_013400575.1 Peucedramus taeniatus
CCCCGCCACCCTCCCTTTTCCCTTCCATCTGTCACCGCCCCATCCCTCCCGGTCCTGGCGGCGCCGCATGATGGACCCCAGGGGACCCCGGCGTCCGGGCGGCTCCCCTCCCCCGCCAAACTCGGGCCGAGGAAGGGTGGGGTAATGTCTTTATGGGGCCCTATGTGGAGTCTATGGGCTCTAAAAAGACTCTATGGGGATCTGTGGAGACTCTCTATGGCTCTATGGAGCAATTTTGGCCCTCTGTAAGGGCTCTTTGGGGCAGAGGAGATGGTCTATGGGGCAGGAGAGGAGGATCTATGGGGCACAATGGGGAGGTGGGGACCTCCCCGCCCGCGGGAATGTGTCACCTCGCGGGAACACTTGTCACCTCCTTGATGACAAAGTGGACATGGTGTTCGGGGACTGCTGCCAGACCCCCCGTCCCTCAGACCCCTGGCGGTCCCACGGCGCCTCACTGGGGGGGGGAACGAGATAACAATCTCCCCCCCACTCTCCTGCCGCGTCCCAATATAGACCTGGCAGTGTAGAGCTGTCACCACCCCACGGGTGACAGGACATTGGCCAGGGACCCAGGCGTCCCGGCCCCATAGGCATCCCCTTCACAAGGGTCCGCGGAGTCCTAGCCCCATAGATCCCCTTCATGCACGAAGAACCCGGGCATCTGGGCTCCATAGATCCCCCACACACAGAAACGCAGGCATCTGAGACCCACAGACAAACCCCACCAAAGCACCCTGGTCCCCACAGATCGCCCATACACAAGGGACCCTGGCGCCTGGGCTCCCTAGTTTCCCCCAACCGGCCCCCCACACAAGATATCCAGACATCTGTGCTCCATAGACACATCCTACACAAGGGTCCCAGGCATCCAGGCCCCCTAGCCCACCCCACATCCCACCCCTACAAGGGGTCTGGACAGCCCTTGCTCGCCCCTAAAGCTCTGCCCCATAGATCATCCTGTGGGGTGAATGTGTGGGTCCTGGATGCCAGGGTCACTGGAGAGATGCCGCTTTGTGGCTGGGTAAGCGAGGGGGAGGTGCCCCCCTCCTTCTCCCTTATCAGCCACCCCCTCCCCAGGAATGCTCCTCCCCTCCCCATCCCATGATGGTCTATAAAGGCCTTGGGGCTGCGGGGCTGGCATCGGTGTCGGCGTGGGGCAGAGAGGGAGAGGGTGGGGGACATAGTGGGAATGTGGATATGAAGGGCTGAGGGAGTATATGGGGGGCTGTGGGGTGCACAGGAGGGTTATGGGACATATGGGGATCTATGGGGCACAGGAATCTTTGGGGGATATCGGGCACAGGGGGCCTATAGGACACACACCCTCTGGGGTGTGGGAACCTGTGGGGTACACATGGGGTTATGAGGCACAGAGGATCTAAGAAACACTGAGGGGAACTGTGGGGGAAAGAGATCTATGGGGGCACAGCAATCTAGGGGACATTGATGGTCTGCGGGGCATCCAGGGGGCCTATGTGGCCCAAGCAGAGTTATGGGGCACATGGGGTCTATGTGGCAAAGTGATCTATGGGGCATAAAGAAGTCTATGGGGCAAAGAGGGTCTATAGGGGGCATGGGGAGCCTATGCCCCTCACCCTAAGGAGCCTAAGCCCTACTCACCCTCCGCATGTTCTTCCAGCTCCCTTCATCTTACCTGCTAGATCCACAGACTCCAGGTGAGGGTGATGCTGGGGGGCAGCATGGGGATGGGTGCTTTGGGGGGGGTCGGTGTGGCTATGCTGCTATAGGGTGTGTGTGTTCTATAGGGTCTGCACTACAGGGGATCCATACTTTGCTATGGGGGTCTGCATGTGGGGCTGTGCAGGACTCTAAGGTTCCCTGCATTGTTATAGGGGTTCCTGCAGTGCTATGGGTCTCCATGCATCACTGTAGAGATTCCTGAATCATTATGGGGATCTGTGCATGGCTATGGGGGTCTTTGTGTTGCAGGGGTCCATGCGTCATTCCAGGGGTTGGCCCCTGGTTGTGGAGGTGCCTGCATCAGTACAGGAGTCTGTGCATGGGGCTGTGCATGGGTATTCAATGCCTACCATGACTATAGGGGTCTGCCTACAGCTATAGGGGGTCTCTGCACTGTATAGGGCTCAATACATGGGGTCATGAATGGCTATAAGATTCTCTGCATGGGGCCATACACAGCTATGAGGTCCTGTACCTCACTATTAGGGGTCCTTTAATGGCTATAGGGGTCCCTGCAGGGAGTCCCTGAATCACTGCAGGAGTCAGTGCATGACTACATGGGTGTGCAGAGGGCTATAGGGCTCCCTGCACATCTGTAGGGACCCATGCATGGGGCTGTGCACAGCTGCAAAGCTCTGTGTCAAGCTCTAGTGTCTGCCCCAGCCATAAGAGTCTGGGCATGGCTACCGGGGTCTGTGCATGGCAATGGGCTCTGGCCAATTGGATCGTGCGGGGCCGAGGAACAAGGGGTGAGCCCCTGTGGCCACAGCCTCACAGCCCCCCAGGTGATGCAGGGTCCCTGTCTGTGTGGGGCAGGATGGCAGACGCAGTGCTGGCAGCGCTGGGGGCGGCGGCCCCCTTCCTGCGGCCCGGGGAGCGGGAGCGGCTGGCAGCGCAGACCAGACCCTTCGACCCCCGCAGCGAGTGCTTCGTCCCCCACCCCCGGGAGGAGTTCGTTCGGGGACGGGTGATGGGGCGGCAAGGAGGGGAGGCCACCGTCCAGACTGAGCTGGGAGAGGTGGGCAACTGGGGGATGGGGGGAGGTGGGCAAGGGGCCATGTGGGCCAAAGGGTTAATGGGGGTGAGGGGGCAATGGAGGGAGGGGTTAAGGATGGGAAGGGTTGTTGGCAGGTGGGGGCATAGGGGCTGACTGGTGGGGGAAAAGAGAGGGGGTTGGGCATCATGGGGTTGGTGGGAAGTAGGGGGGTGAAGAGTTAAGGAGGGAGGGATTAATGGGATGAAATTAATGGGGGAGGGGTTAAAGGAGGGAGGGGGGGTCAAAGGTTTGGGGGGGAACAAACAGAGGAGGGGAAACCAGGCTGATAGTGATGGGGGCCCTAACCCACTGAAGTCTCACAACCGATGGGGGGTACCCCCCAATCCATAGGAGACCCCTCCCAACCCATGGAAGAAATCCTACCAGTGGAGCACCCCCTACCCCACGAGGTAGGGGGTACCCTCTTGGTACTTCACCCCAAGCCATGGACATCTCCCTATCCCCACCCTCATGTCTCCCCATTCCCCCTAGACGGTGACAGTGAAGGAAGCTGACATTCACCAGCAGAACCCCCCCAAATTTGACAAGATCGAGGACATGGCGATGCTGACCTTCCTCCATGAGCCTGCTGTCCTCTACAACCTCAAGGAGCGCTATGCCTCTTGGCTGATCTATGTGAGCCTTCCCACAAGCCCATGAAGCACCTGGGAAGTAGGCAGAGTCTTCCCCACAGCCTGTGGGGTGGATGGAAACTAGTGACCCTTCCCTAAAGCTCTTGGGATACTTAGAACCAGACTGGCCTTCCAGAAAGTCTGTGGGCCACCTAAAATGTGGTGTGGCTTTTTCATGGACTTTGGGATACCTAGAACCTGGTGGCCCTTCTCCAGCTCCCTTGGGCCACCCAGACCCAAGATATCCCATTTCTAGACTGCCTCAGACATCAAGACCTGAGATTGCATCTCCTGACCCCTTTGGCCCCCCAGATCCAAGATGTGACTGCAATGGCTCCCTTGATGGGACATAGTATGTCCCATCCCCAGACCTCTTGAGGCACTGACACAAGAGATGTCCCCTCTCTGCATGTTGTGGGCCGCCCAGACCCAAGATATCCCTTCTCCAGCCCCTTTTCAGACAACCAAGATCAGGACATCCTGTCACCACATCCCTTGGGCCACCTAGACCTAGAATGTCCCCACCTGGTGGGGTGGCACCTCCTGACTCTGACCCCCCTGCCCTTTTCTCCAGACCTACTCGGGGCTTTTCTGCGTGACTGTCAACCCCTATAAGTGGTTGCCTGTCTACAATGCCGAGGTGGTGGCTGCCTACCGGGGAAAGAAGCGGAGTGAAGCTCCACCCCACATCTTCTCCATCTCTGACAATGCCTACCAGAACATGCTGACAGGTAAGGATATCCTGTGAGGACCTCAAACTAGAAGACCCCACTCCAAAAAATAGCTCCTGACTTAGAATTGGTTCTCACCTGGGAGGATGGAGAACCTCAGCCTGAACCCCAAGACCCCATGTATGTTTCCCAACTTTATTGCATCTGACTCCTGCTTTTTCTTGGCAGACCGAGAGAACCAGTCCATCCTCATCACGTAAGGCCCTGCTTTGTCCAGCCCTGCCCCATAGCAGTGGGGTGGGATGAAGGACCCACCAGGATGTTATCCAATATCTCACTGTTGCCCCTCCAGCGGAGAATCCGGGGCAGGGAAGACAGTCAACACCAAGAGAGTCATCCAGTACTTTGCCAGCATTGCTGCCATTGGCGACCGCAAGAAGGAGGTGACCAATAGCAGCAAGGTGAGTCCCTCAGTCCATGTAACCTTGGCAGAGAGTGTACCCTAGTGGTATCCACACCCAGCATTGTCCCACCCCATCTAGGGCACCCTGGAGGACCAGATCATCCAGGCCAACCCTGCCTTGGAGGCCTTTGGCAATGCTAAGACCCTCCGCAATGACAACTCCTCCCGATTTGTGAGTGATGGGGGTGGGTTCTACGAGGAAGGGTCTGTGGGACAGCTTGTGGGACAGGGTCTGTGGTGTGAGATCTGCTGAATGAAGGCAGCCACCTCCACCTCCTGCCACTGCTTTCCTAGGGGAAGTTCATCCGGATCCATTTTGGGGCCACCGGGAAGCTGGCATCAGCTGACATTGAGACCTGTGAGTGGGTTGAGAGCCCAATGAGAGGCTGTCTTGTAGTCCATCATCCATACATCCATGGACTTATCTATCCATGGATTTATTCATCCATCGTAGGACTCATCCATGTATGGAATTCTCTATCCACCCATGAACTTCATCCATCCACCCAGGAACTCCATTCATCCACACATATGAAGGAGGAAGCTTCAGAGCTTCCTCCCTCCATCCAGTCTCCTCTTCATCTCCATCTCCTTATCCCACCATTGACCTGACCCTCCATGTCCAATTCTTTGTCTCTCCATCTCCTTGTGTCTACCTTCCTCCCTCCTCCCCTGCCTCCCCTTCACCCATATCCATCCCTTCATCTGTCTTCCTGGTTGATGGATCCATCATCTCATCCCACTATCCATCTGACCTTCCATTTTCCTCTCTTCCCTCCATTTCCTCATCCTGCCATCCAGATATGTCTCCTTTTCCATCTCCTCATCCTACCATCCATCTCTCCATATCTCAATCCATCTCTTCACCCCAACCTCCATCTTCATCCCCACCCCAGATCTCCTGGAGAAGTCCCGTGTCATTTTTCAGCTGAAAGCTGAGCGGAACTACCACATCTTTTACCAGATCCTCTCCAACAAGAAGCCAGAGCTGCTGGGTGAGTAGGGTGCTTGGCCTTGAGTCTTCCCCTTCCTCTCCTCAAATTCTCAGTTCCTTCCTGGGGCAATTGCAGATGATTTGGGGCTGTTTAGCCAGTGCAAATGCTCAGTTTTTCTTCTATCCTGGGCCCATGGAACAGAGATGCTTCTCATCACGAACAACCCCTATGACTACAGTTATGTCTCCCAAGGAGAGGTGACTGTGGCCTCCATCGATGATTCTGAAGAGCTGTTGGCAACCGACGTAAGTGGTGGGGTGGGCAGGTGGATATCCCCATGATGAATTGAAGGTGAAGTGCCAGGTGGATGGTTGAGATAGTAGAAGATGGATGGGTGGAGGAGAGGAGGAACATAGGGATGAGAGATGGAGGATAGGAAGGGTGGAAGATGGTGGATTGGTGGAGTGGGATGATGTGGGGTGAGGGATAGAAGGTAGGACAGGAGGCAGGGGTGGAGGAGGTTGTGGATGGAGATAAAAACAGGTGGGGGAGTACTTAGGTGGACAGATGTGTCCATGGGTGAACAAGTCCTCAAATAGATGGATGAGTCCGTGGATGCATGGATGGAATTAATGGTGAATGGATGAGTCCATGGATGGATGAGTCCATAAATGGATGGATCCATGGTTAGAAGAGTCCAAATGGATGGATATAGCCCTCAGATGGATGGATGGATCCATGGATGGATGTACAGATAGATCCATGGATATATGAGTCCTGAGATGGATGGATGGATGGATGGATGGATGGATGGATGGATGGATGGATGGATGGATGGGTGAATCCAATATGGGTGAGTCCATGGGTGGATGAGTCTGCAGATGGATGGAGGAGTTGATGAGCTGGAAGGGCAAAGAGACACAAATGGTGGCCAGCAGAGAGCCATGACCACAGCTGGTGGCAAGGCCCTCTCCTACCCCCCTCCACCTATCCCCAGAGCGCTTTTGATGTCCTGGGCTTCACGGCTGAGGAGAAGGCTGGTGTCTACAAGCTGACGGGCGCCATCATGCACTTTGGCAACATGAAGTTCAAGCAGAAGCAACGGGAAGAGCAGGCAGAACCAGATGGTACTGAAGGTGAGTGGGTACGGGATGACATAGGTCTTGGGGTCACCAGGTTAGGTGGACTCTGACAGCATGTCTTTTTCTTGATGCTCTGCAGATGCTGACAAGTCAGCCTACTTGATGGGGCTGAACTCAGCTGATCTTCTCAAGGGGTTGTGTCACCCTCGGGTGAAGGTGGGCAATGAATATGTCACCAAAGGGCAGAATGTCCAGCAGGTGTACTACTCCATTGGGGCCTTGGCCAAGGCTGTATATGAGAAGATGTTCAACTGGATGGTGGTGAGGATCAACAACTCCCTGGACACCAAGCAGCCAAGGCAGTACTTCATTGGTGTGCTAGACATCGCTGGATTTGAGATCTTTGATGTGAGGACTCAGGGTATTTTTCCTCATGGGGGTTGTGTTGATCCTCTTGGGTATTGAGTTGACTTCATTGACACTCCTGGGAATTCTGTTGACCCAGCTGGGCCTCAGGTTCACCTATGGATATCACTGGGCATTCTGTTGACCTTTTTGGGTGTTGAACTGATCCAGTTAACCTCATCTCCTCTCTCCTACCCCAGTTCAACAGCTTCGAGCAACTCTGCATCAACTTCACCAATGAGAAGCTGCAGCAGTTTTTCAACCACCACATGTTCGTGCTGGAGCAGGAGGAATACAAGAAGGAGGGAATTGAGTGGGAGTTCATTGACTTTGGCATGGACCTCCAGGCCTGCATTGACCTCATTGAGAAGGTACCACCTCCCCCAGGGTCTCGTGGGCGGAAGGGACTCTGGGGGAAGGGCCCTTTCAGTTGGGCTCTGCCAGGGGCCCCTAAGTTGGTTAGCTGGGTTGTGCTTGGTGTCCTCCACCACCACTTTTCTTCCTAGCCCATGGGGATCATGTCCATCCTGGAGGAGGAGTGCATGTTTCCCAAAGCCTCAGACATGACCTTCAAGGCCAAGCTCTTTGATAATCACTTGGGCAAGTCAGCCAACTTTGGGAAGCCACGCAACGTCAAGGGGAAGCCAGAGGCCCATTTCTCCCTTGTCCACTATGCTGGCACAGTGGACTACAACATCATCGGGTGGCTGGAGAAGAACAAGGACCCTCTCAATGAGACAGTGGTGGGGCTCTACCAGAAGTCAGCCCTGAAGCTCTTGGCCAACCTCTTCTCCAACTATGCTGGGGCAGATGCTGGTGGGTGAATGGATGAGGGGGTGATGGAGGGATGAGTTGATGGAGAAGACTACTGTCCACTAGTCACCCTCTTTCCTGTGTTACCCTGCCCCTCTTCTCTCCAGGTGGTGATGGAGGGAAGGGGAAAGGAGCCAAGAAGAAAGGTTCCTCCTTTCAGACCGTCTCAGCCCTGCATCGGGTGAGTGACCTACATAGTGGACCCAGTTTGGAGCAGTGAGAGGACAACTCCTGAGTGGTGGATCCACTTCTGTCCCACAGACCCTCTCTTGCTCTCTCATTAATCCCCTCCTCCCTCCCTCAACAGGAGAACCTCAACAAGCTGATGGCCAACCTCAAGACCACCCACCCTCACTTTGTCCGCTGCATCATCCCCAATGAGCGGAAGGAGCCAGGTGAGCAAAGGGCAGGGCTGAGGGAAGGGAAAAGGGTGGTAGGTGTGGTTTGTGGCTGCCACCATCCCTCTAACCCACTGCCAGGTGTGATGGACAATCCCCTGGTAATGCATCAGCTGCGCTGCAACGGGGTACTAGAGGGCATCCGCATCTGCCGCAAGGGCTTCCCCAATCGCATCCTCTATGGGGACTTCCGCCAGCGGTAGGCACAGAGATATGGGGAGGTGGTAGACAACTTGATTGGGACTGATCTCAGGGTTTTCCTATCCTCTCTGGTCACCAGGTACCGCATCCTGAACCCTGCCGCCATCCCTGAGGGGCAGTTCATTGACAGCCGCAAGGGTGCTGAGAAGCTCCTGGGATCCATTGACATTGACCACAACCAGTACAAATTTGGACACACCAAGGTAAGGGCACATGGTGCCTCCCTGGTCCTACCACCCATGGGGTCATGTGGACCCCATGGTCTCACCACTGATGTGTCCACCTGCCTATCCACCCCATCACCCATTGCTTCATTCCCCCAACAACCCATCAACCCATCCATCTGTCCACGAACTCTTCCCAACCAATTCACCCTCTCACTTGCCTCCTTCCTCCATCAGGTCTTCTTCAAGGCTGGGCTGCTGGGACTTCTGGAGGAGATGCGGGATGAACGCCTCTCCCGCATCATCACCCGCATCCAGGCTCAGGCCCGAGGGCAGCTCATGCGCATTGAGTTCAAGAAGATCCTGGAGCGTCGGTGAGAGGGAAAGGTTCTTTCTCCTTGAGAAGGAATGTCTGGTGGGTCACCACGTCTGTGGTGTAGTGGCATCTATGTCCCCATTCTAGGGACTCACTGCTGGTGATCCAGTGGAACATCAGGGCCTTCATGGGGGTGAAGAATTGGCCTTGGATGAAGCTCTACTTCAAGATCAAGCCCTTGTTGAAGAGTGCTGAGACAGAGAAGGAAATGCAGGTGGGAGGAGGTGATAAGGCAGGCAGCTTGGGATCCAAAATGGGTTGGGTGGGGTTGATGGATGGAGGGGATTGGTCTCCTGGGCTTTGCTTTAGAACATGAAGGAAGAATTTGGCCGGCTGAAGGAGGCCCTGGAGAAGTCGGAGATGCGGCGCAAGGAGCTGGAGGAGAAGATGGTCTCCATGCTGCAGGAGAAAAATGACCTTCAGCTCCAAGTGCAGGCCGTGAGTGAGACTGCCCCAAAAAAACATATCAGGGGGGCGACCAGCAGCCCTCCAGGGCCACCCTACTTCACCTACCACTCCATACAGGAGCAGGACAACCTCAATGATGCTGAGGAGCGCTGTGACCAGCTGATCAAGAACAAGATCCAGCTGGAGGCCAAGGTGAAGGAGCTGACAGAGCGACTGGAGGATGAGGAGGAGATGAATGCAGAGCTGACAGCTAGGAAGAGGAAGCTGGAGGATGAGTGTTCAGAGCTGAAAAAGGATATTGATGATCTAGAGCTGACTCTGGCCAAGGTGGAGAAGGAGAAACATGCCACCGAGAACAAGGTGAGGGTGGAGAGAGGCCTTGGCCTTAAGTTGGGGGGATTTGGGTCAACACAAGCTAGTTATGTTGGGTTGAGGAGATCCAAGGCTAGTTGATCTGGGCTACATGAAGATTCAACATCCTTTGGGTTCTCTACCACTGCAGTGGCCTCATTGGCCAAGGACAAGAGCAGTGTCACCCAACTTTGCTCTACCTCTGGTACTAAGCTGGAGGCCTAGTGTTTCTCCTCCTTCAGGTCAAGAACCTTACAGAGGAGATGGCTGGGCTGGATGAAACCATTGCCAAGCTAACGAAGGAAAAGAAGGCCCTGCAAGAATCTCATCAGCAGACGCTGGATGACCTTCAGGCAGAGGAAGACAAAGTCAACACCCTGACAAAGGCCAAACTCAAGATGGAACAGCAAGTGGATGATGTAAGTATGGTCTGGTCTCACCCTGGTTAGTGTAAGAAGCTTTCTTGGGCAGATATGATGGAAAACTGATGTTTCCCCCCATTTCCATGTTTCCACACAGCTTGAAGGCTCCCTGGAACAGGAGAAGAAGGTCCGGATGGACCTGGAACGGGCCAAAAGGAAGCTGGAAGGTGACTTGAAGCTGACCCAGGAGAACATTATGGACCTGGAGAACGACAAGCAGCAGCTGGAGGAGAAGCTCAAGAAGTAAAGATGGACCTCTTTCCCCAGTCTAAACTGGGAGCAAGGGCAGGGACCTCACTGCTAATTGCTTTCATTTGCAGAAAAGAGTTTGAGATCAACCAGCAGAACAGCAAGGTTGAGGATGAGCAGGCTTTGGCTCTGCAGCTCCAGAAGAAGCTGAAAGAGTTGCAGGTGAGGGATCTATTCTCTGCTTATCTGGGCTGGACTGGAGAGCCTCTGGTTGGTTGGGTTGAAGTGGAGTCTCTGTCTGAGAGAGAGACTCAGTTTAAGAGTTTCCAGTTGGTTTGCAAATGTTCAGATATCTGGCATGAGCTGAAGGGTTTTCAGTTTATTGGGGTGAGTTGGGTTGAAAAGTCTCCAGCTCAATTGGTTGAGTGGAGGAGTTGGGTGAAACCAAGTCCACTGAAAACATGTTCATCCCCGGAGCACAGGCGCGGATTGAGGAGCTGGAGGAAGAGCTGGAGGCGGAGCGGACAGGCAGAGCCAAGGTGGAGAAGCTGCGCTCAGACCTGTCACGAGAGCTGGAGGAAATCAGTGAGCGGCTGGAGGAGGCGGGTGGTGTCACTTCAGTGCAGATTGAGCTCAACAAGAAGCGGGAGGCAGAGTTCCAGAAGATGCGTCGGGACCTGGAAGAGGCCACGCTGCAGCATGAGGCCACGGCTGCTGCGCTGCGCAAGAAGCATGCCGACAGCGTGGCCGAGCTCAGTGAGCAGATTGACAACTTACAGCGTGTCAAGCAGAAGCTGGAGAAAGAGAAGAGTGACCTCAAACTGGAGCTGGATGATCTCAGCTCCAATATGGAGCAACTGATAAAGGCCAAGGTAGAAGGAGGCCCAAGATGGACATCTTATGTCCACCATGGGCATCATTCTCCTGCTTCATTCCTTCTCTCCATTTTTTCCTCCTCCAAGGTGGGCATGGAGAAGATCTCTCGCACCATGGAGGACCAGGCAGCTGAACACCAGGCCAAGCTGGAGGAGACACAACGAGTCCTCAATGACACCAGCACCCAACGGGCCAAGCTCCAGACTGAGAATGGTGTGAACCCTGACCCACCATACCCCTCACCCCACATCCTCAGCCCCTGCCCCACATCTTCAATCCCTGCCACACCCTTGAAAATTTGCCCTACCTCTGCAGGAGAGCTGTCCCGCCAGCTGGAGGAAAAGGAGGCCCTTGTCTCTCAATTAACTAGGGGCAAACAGTCATACACCCAGCAGATGGAGGACTTGAAGAGGCAGCTGGAAGAGGAGATGAAGGTGAGGTTTGTGGGATGGCTGATAGGGTCTCCAGGAGGGCCACAAGACAAGGTGTCCTTCACCCTCATGGTGGTAGCACTAAATGGAAGTCAAGTTCAGGCCATTCAGTGGTGTGGTTACATCTAAGAGTGGTTGAGTTGGGTTGCATTGGTCTAACAGCTGAGAGGTTGGGCTGAGCAGGTCAGTTCTGAAGCAGCTGGGTTGGTCTATAGGCAGTTGGGTGGCACTGGATGAGGGGAAGTCAAAATGGGCCAGACTAGAGATACCCATCTTTAGATTGCTCTGGGTCTAGATGTGCTAAATTTGGTGGGGATGATCTAGAGAAGGTTTGTCTGAGAAATACCAGTGCTTACTGAGTTTGAGGACCTACACATAGGCCAAGTTCACCTTCTCCTTGCCCTCCCTCTCAGGCCAAGAATGCACTGGCCCATGCCCTCCAGTCAGCCCGGCATGACTGCGACCTTCTGAGGGAGCAGTATGAGGAGGAGACAGAGGCCAAGGCTGAGCTCCAGCGCTCACTCTCCAAGGCAAATTCTGAGGTGGCACAGTGGAGGACCAAGTATGAGACAGATGCCATCCAGCGCACTGAGGAACTGGAGGAGGCCAAGTGAGTCATCTCCCCATGAACGGAAAGCTTCTCTGGGGCAGGGAAGAGTGGACACCCTTCCACTGTAGAAGAATCTGGAGAAGGTATAGGGATCTGGAGATGGTAGAAATCCAGAGCCTCATCCAGCCAGTGGGTGGAAGAAGGTTTGAGTTGGCACACTTGGTCCTTGGGTCACCATAGCCAGGTTTTCTCCCATGGTAGGAAGAAGCTGGCCCAGCGGCTGCAGGAGGCTGAGGAGGCAGTGGAGGCGGTCAATGCCAAGTGTTCCTCCCTGGAGAAGACCAAGCACCGGCTGCAAAATGAGATTGAGGACCTGATGGCAGATGTGGAACGATCAAATGCAGCAGCTGCTGCGTTGGACAAGAAGCAGAGAAACTTTGACAAGGTAGGAGGACACAGTGGTGAGACAGGAGCAGATGGGAGACACAGGGAGAGAGGGTGACCCGTTGCTTTGCTCCAGATCTTGTCTGAGTGGAAACAGAAGTTTGAAGAGTCACAGATGGAGCTGGAAGCATCACAGAAAGAGGCCAGGTCCCTCAGCACTGAGCTCTTCAAGCTGAAGAATGCCTATGAGGAGTCGCTTGAGCACCTGGAGACCTTCAAAAGGGAGAACAAGAACCTCCAAGGTGAGACTGTGGTACTCCTCCTGCCCACCTTCTTGTATTCCACCACTTTCCATGAGGTCTGATGAGATCTTATCTGAGCAGAGGAGATCTCGGACCTGACGGAGCAGCTGGGTGGCAGCCACAAGACCATCCACGAACTGGAGAAGGTCCGGAAGCAGCTGGATGCCGAGAAACTGGAGCTCCAAGCTGCACTGGAAGAGGCTGAGGTGAGTCAAATCACATCCCCATAAGTCCCATGTTGTCCTAGTCTTCTCTGTGGCCCTCTAATTTCTGTCTGTCTCCACCAGGCCTCTCTGGAGCATGAGGAGGGAAAGATCCTGAGGGCCCAACTGGAGTTCAACCAGGTCAAGGCAGACTATGAGCGCAAACTGGCTGAGAAGGATGAGGAGATGGAGCAGGCCAAGCGCAACCACCTGCGGGTGGTGGACTCACTGCAGACGTCTCTGGATGCTGAGACCCGGAGCCGGAATGAGGCCCTGAGGCTGAAGAAGAAGATGGAGGGTGACCTGAATGAGATGGAGATTCAGCTCAGCCATGCCAACCGCGTGGCTGCTGAAGCTCAGTCCCACCTGAAAGGAGCCCAGGCTCACCTCAAGGTGGGATTTCACACCTATAAGGAGGTCTTCCTAGTCCCCTGAGCTGCTGGCTGATGTCCATTCTGTTTATCCCAACAGGACACCCAATTGCAGCTCGATGATGTGGTAAGAGCCAATGAAGATCTGAAGGAGAATATTGCCATAGTGGAGAGGAGAAACAACCTCCTCCAGTCAGAGCTGGAGGAGATGCAGGCAGTGGTGGAACAGACTGAGAGGGCTCGCAAGTTGGCTGAGCAGGAGCTGATTGAGGCCAGTGAGAGGGTTCAGCTTCTCCACTCACAGGTGAGACCTCACATACCTTCAAGGATAATTGTCACCTCCATCCTTGGGTGTGGGCTTCTAATGGGTTGAATTACCAAGATCTGCAGATCCTTTAAGCTTGCAGAGCTGGCAGGGAGTTGGGGGTCATTAAGTACTGGGGGGTTGAAGAAGGATGGGCCAACAGTTCAAGAGACACCTGCTGAGATCCTCTCCTCTAACTCCAGAACACCAGCCTCATCAACCAGAAGAAGAAGATGGAGGCTGATATCTCCCAGCTGCAGACCGAGGTGGAAGAGGCCATCCAGGAGTGCAGGAATGCTGAGGAGAAGGCCAAGAAAGCCATCACTGATGTGAGTGCCATGGTGGGACCTACCTCTAGGACACCTTCCAGTGGAGGGTGAAGGAGAGCATGCTTTGGTCCTCCTTCTCTGCTTGCTTCTCTCCTTGGGCAGGCGGCCATGATGGCAGAGGAGCTGAAGAAGGAGCAGGACACCAGCGCCCACCTGGAGCGGATGAAGAAGAACATGGAGCAGACCATCAAGGATCTGCAGATGAGGTTGGATGAGGCTGAGCAGTTGGCCCTCAAAGGGGGCAAGAAGCAGCTGCAGAAGCTGGAGGCTCGTGTGCGGGAGCTGGAGAATGAGCTGGAGGCTGAGCAGAAGCGCAATGCCGAGAGCATTAAAGGTCTCCGCAAGTCCGAGCGTCGCGTCAAGGAGCTCAGCTACCAGGTGGGGCTCCTGGGCTGGCCCAGGTCAATGTCTTCCCCTTGGCCCCAGGGCCTTATATCTCAATCTGTGCATAACCTAGAACACGGCTGACCTGCTGGCCAGAGAGACACAGGCTGTCTAGATTCAATACTAGATCACCCACTGCATGTATGTGGGTACCCAGAATATTGTCTGGGTCATGAGCTACCCAAGTGTCCCAGCATTCTTGGGGTTATTGCATGATCCAGAACCTCAGGTTATGGATCTCATCAGGACCTCATAGGGGCAAGAAGACATCCACCTCTTGCTCCCAGAGCTGAGGCCACCCACAGATCTTGAGAGACTCTACTACTCAAGAACATCATTAACTGTCTCCTGACCCTTGCAGCTTGGGTGGTAATTCAAAGCGCAGGTAGGGTCAGGTCATGATCCATATGTGTCTCACCCTACAGACAGAGGAGGACCGTAAAAACATGGTCCGGCTCCAAGACCTTGTGGACAAGCTCCAGCTGAAGGTCAAAGCCTACAAGCGGCAGGCAGAGGAGGCGGTGAGCACTGGGCGGGGAGCTGTGGAACCACCCTCCAGGAGGGGACAGCGTGGGTTTAGGATGTGGGGAGTAGCAGGTGACCTTGAGATGATGTGGTCAGGTGGGGGGGGATGAGGAGGGTGGGTTAGTGGTGGGATTGAGAAATGATGGTTGGATGTGGGAAGGAAGGAAGTGTCGGAAGNGTGGTGGGATTGAGAAATGATGGTTGGATGTGGGAAGGAAGGAAGTGTCGGAAGGAAGTGTCGGAAGGAAGTGTCGGAAGGAAGTGTCGGAAGGAAGGAAGGAAGGAAGGAAGTGTCGGAAGGAAGTGTCGGAAGGAAGGAAGGAAGGAAGGAAGGAAGGAAGGATAGCTTGAAATTTATATGGGTGGAAGATCGGATGGATAGATGGATGGATGGATCCTTGAGTAGATGGTTGGGTGGTTTGAAAATGGGATGCCTGAAGAAACAGGTGTTTCTATTGTGGGCCAGATGGAGCAATAAAATAGTCACATGTATGGAGAGCAGATGGGGTGGCAGGAGGCCAGAGGCTCACTGTGTGGGAGCCTCACTGGTGTCCATGCCCCCTCAGGAGGAACAGGCCAACACCAACCTGGCCAAGTTCCGCAAGGCGCAGCATGAGCTGGATGAGGCAGAGGAGCGTGCTGACATCGCTGAGTCCCAGGTCAACAAGCTGCGGGCCAAAAGCCGCGACATTGGAGCCAAGGTGGGACCTTCCTCTGCCCTACAGCTTCCCCATGGCTGCCCTACAACTTCCTCATGCTCACAGTCCCTTTTTCTTCTTCTCCATCAGAAGGGACTCAATGAAGAGTGAAGCTCTGGATCCCCAAGTATCCTGCCTGAACTTGCAGCTGTCCCACTTAGACTTCCAAGTGCCCAACTCCCCCTAGGCCCCCAAGCTTGGAAAGCCAATAAAAAACATTGAGCATCAGCAGTTTCTGTGGGGTTGGATTTGTGTGGGGAGGGTGGGAATATCCCACTATATGGGACCTGTAATATGGATGGAGCCCATACAAGTTTCTAGTAAACCTGAAATTTATGAAGAAGAAATTGATGGGATGTGGAAAAAGGGCCAGGCCACGTAGGAGTATTATAGGAGCATTGCCAGATTATTCAGGGATGCAGTGAGGAAGGCCAAAGTCACCTTGGAATTGAATCTGGCAAGGGATAAGAAGGACAACAAGAAGGGCTTCTACAGTTATATCAGCAGCAAAAGGAAGATTAAGGAAAATACGAGGTCACTGCTGAATCAGATGAGAGAGAACATCTGTGGAGAAGAACCTGGGAGTCTTTGTCGATGACAAGTTGACAGTGGTGGATAACGAGCTGGCCATGTGTCCTTGAGGTCAGGAGGGCCAATAGTGTCCTGAGTGCATTGAGAAATGTGTGACCAGCAGGTCAAAAGAGATGATCCTGCCCTTCTATTTGGTCATAGTGAGGCCACATCTGCTGTGGTTCCAGTTCTGGGCTCCTTAGCACAAGAAAGACAAGGTGTTACTGGAGAGGGTCCAGGAGGCCACAGAGATGATCTGGGGTCCAGAGCATCTCTCCAGGGAAAGAGACTGAGGGAACTGGGCCTAAGTCTAGAGAAAACTCAGAGGGGATCTCATCAATACATCTCAAAGGCGGGTGTCCAGAGGATGGTGCCGGACTTTTCAGTGGTGCCCAGAGACAGGACAAGAAGCAATGTCCTTAAACTAAAACACGAGAAGTTCCACCTCAGCATGAGGAAGAACTTCTTTACATTGATAGTGGCAGAACACAGGAACAGGCTGCCCAGGGAGATTGTGGTGTCTCCCTGTCTGCAGACATTCAAAACCCAACTGGACACATTCCTGTGTAAATTCTCTTGGTGACCCTGCTTTGGCAGGGAGGTTAGACTGGATGATCTTCTGAGGTTCCTTCCAACCCTACAAAAATTGTGGATTGCCAACCCGTGTGGACTTGGTGCACCCCACAGGATATTGCAGCCCACCGCACAGTGTAATATGATTTCAGACATGGGGTGTATCTCGACTTCAAACTGCCTCACAGGTATCTCAACCTGCCTCACACCAATTTATGTCTCTGTGTGGGAAGAGCTGTGCCTATGGATTGGGGATGGAGGGTCCCCAAGAGGTGGGGGGGGGCAGCATATGGTACCTCCACATGTGGCACAGAGCCTGGATGAGCCCTTCAGGGATCTCCAGATTGCTGAGCGTAGCTTGTGCTGCTTCTGGCCTCAGTGTTCCCCTAGCCACCTACTGCTCTGTCCCACTACCCACCATGTTCCATTTCCCCACATGTCCCACTGTCCTTTTGTCCCAAATGCTTTCATCTGTCTGGCCTCTCCATCAGTTGTTCCACCACCCCTTGGCCCAACAGTCCTGTCTCCTCCAACTTGTTATCCTCCATTTCTCACTGTCCCTCCATCTCCTCCATGGGCCATCATCCCACTGTATCCCACCATCCCTGTGTGTTCTCTACCACTCCATTTCCTCTACATCCCTACACATCCCACAATCTCCATGTCCCACTATCTGTCCATCCTCTCCACATCCCAACATCTTCATGATTCATCATCCCCCCATTCCACCACCCCTCTGGCCCTCCATCTCCTCTGTGTCTCACTATATCCTCCATGTTCCATCACCTCATCATTTTCTTCACATCCCTCAATCCCTCCACATTCTCCCACTATATCCCATCATCCTTCCATGCTCTCCAGGTCCCAGACATAGAAAGATGAAGAAGCAGCATTGGTGGATAAAGTGGCTTGCCAGCTCCAGGACTACAAAGAACATCTCAGAAGAGGGTATTTCAAAGACCCAAAAGGGTACCAGCAGGCTTTCAGTATATGAACCGGCCAGAAGGCAAAAAATTAAAGAGTATAAAATGGTAAATGCAATGGAATAAAAGATGGATTTTGTCCTCCGTACAGAGTTTCCCATTAGGGGCTAGGTCCGGGCGGGCGGTCACAGTGGGAGAGCGTCCTCCCCTCTTTGGGAGGAAGGCGTCCCGGCACGGCTCCCGCCGCTTCCCGAGCCGGGAGCCCTCCGGGAGCCGCCCCCACCCCGCTCTGCGCCCCTGCTGCTGCTGGCGGTGGCGGGCAACGCGCGGAGCTTTTGCCCCACAGCAGAAAGGAAAGAGGGAGGGAGGGAGGTACCGTGGGCCGGGCCGTCCCGCTCCGCCCCCGACGGGGTGCGGCTCCGCCCGCGTCTCCCCTTCGGGCCCTATCCCGCCCCTTTCCCGGGCGTGCGGGTCACCCCTCGGGGAATCGCCTTTCGGTCTCTGAGCTGCAGCCACGGCAGCAGCGGGAACCCCGAGCATCGTCAGCGGGAGAGCGCTGGGGGACGGACCCGCCCGGGAGGCGGCAGCAGGCGCCGGCTGGTGCCTCTGCGTCCCTGACTCCGAGGAGGGACAGTGCTTTGGGTTGTTTCTTGAGGTTGAGTTTGGGTATAGCCAGCCCGTGTGTGTGTGCCAGGAGCTCCTCAGCGAGCTGTTGCCTGGAAGTGGTGTCCTTATACCTACGGAACAACATCAGCTGCAGCTGGAGTCGCTCCGGTAAGAGCCTGTGCATCTTTTATGGCACAGTACTTCATACTGGCTTTTTCTTATTCATCTAGTGTCCATTTTCCCGTTTTGAAGGATTTGTTTATATTTTCTTTTGCTCACTAGAAGTTGAGAAAGTAATGTATGGGGAAGTAGGGCTTTTAGTGTTGCTTTTTATTAATCTTTTTATTTGGGGATCGGGTTTGGTTGTTTTACAAATAAAAACCTGCCAATGGACTGCTATACTGCTTCTGTCTTTGCTTTTAGTTAGTGCATGTGAAGGAGAGGAAACCGAAGGCTGAAGTGTTTTCTGCTGTCTTATGTGCTTTTCATGGGTCCTTGGAAATAGTTTTCTGAATGAAGAGGCACGATCCTCTGTATCAGAACACATTACGGGAAAACTTGAATGCTGTCTCAGGACTGAAACAAAAGTGGTTTGCATCTGATTCTCTAAAAATTGCTTGTGCTATATCCCCCAGAATGAGCAAGCCTGCTCTTTTGTGTTGATGATGAAATGTAGCACCTCATTCATGTTTCCAGCTGAGCTCAATTTGTTTAGTTGCCTGAAAAAGGGATGCTAGCAGTTAATTTTTACCATAAATGTTTTCTTTTCCATTATTGCAGGACAGCAATACCCAATGCCACTGAAACAACCAGAGAAGAGCCCACTTCCCTCCCAGATTCTGGGTCTCAGTGACCTTTCAAGAGCTCCCCATGAAGTGCTACTGTCTGGGTGCTACAGAATCAAAGAGACTGATTCAGCCTACGTGAGGCTGGCAAAGCAAGGAGGCCGACCTGGTGAGCATCTGTCTTGCTTCTTTGGTTTTCCTTTGTTTTCTTTGGCGTTGCTGGAGTGTGGTGTAAAGTGCTCCTAGATGCTACAGAAGGATCCTCTGGACTTTTGAAATAAACTCGTGGAAAAAATGAGGGAATTAATTTCTTCTTGACAAAACAGCAATCTGGAAACAAAAGTAGTGCTTTTGCAACTAGATAAGGAGTCAGAAAAGTACTGGCTTTTGTCTTTTTCTCTCCAGACCTACTGAAGCACTACACTCCTGTGGTAATGAAGTCCCCTCCAGCAGCATATGCTGCACCTGACTGGTACACACACTGTGCCAGTCCTGCAGGGATTGAGAAGCCACGGTAAGATTGCTGAGGCCCAACACATCTTGGCCTCTCTCTTCACCTTTTAACGTTTCTGAATGCTTCTGTACTAAAGTGCAGGATTTGTATACCTTGTAAAAGCAAGCATTAAATCTTTGCCTGCAGGAGCTGTGTTTCCTCTCTACCAGATTATATGGTTCACAGAGAGTTTATGGCTGATGACCATCATGCTAACAGTTATGAGAAAAGAAGAGGGCCTTTTGAGTTTGATACAAAAAGTGTTTGGCAGCGGGAAGCTGAGGACAAAGAAAATGCAGAGAAAAAGAAGGTAGGATGGAGAGACACCCTGTGATGATGCTTTGTTTGTAGAGCTTGTGAACACATCTCTGTTGCTTCTTATAGGAGGGAAGCTGTAATCCATGTTTCTGTATTCCAGAATAAATTTTTATATTGCAGTTAGAGAAGAAGAAGAAAGGCATGTTTTCTTAAGTGCTGCAGGTGTAGTGTGAGAACCAAAAATGCAGTTTCCCATCACATTATATGGTATATATATGCCAGTATAAATAAAAAGCAGTAGTTAGTTTCTGTCTTATACTTTATTTCCCCTGCAATTAATTCTTGGTGAAGAGACATCTTGTTTAGTAATCTTGGGTGAGAAAGAAAGAAGATGAGAACAGAAGACTATTGAAAAAGGAGTTTAATTTAGTTTGAAATTAAAGGGAGTTCCCAAAGATACTGTGCTAGCTGTCTTTGAATGAAAGATGTATCCAAGACAAAGTAAGTGTAGCACAAGTTGTGCCCCAAACAAACCTTTCTGTACTGACACTGGTGTTTTGTCTTGGAGACCTCTCTGCTATCCTCCCTCTTTCACTCTTCCTGCCCCTGCCACACTTAGATGCTGAAGCATTAAGTTTTTTAAATATCCTCTGTAATCTCAGTTGCTTTATCTACCATAGGCCTTTGGGGTATACCTGGAAAGGCATTTGATGTACTTGAACACTAGTACCTCCCTTCTTCAACAGAAGGGCAGATGTTGGACATTTTAGGAGAAAAAGTCCTCCTAAAATGTGGTGAATAACTAGTGCAAATTCAGAATGATATCTTGTATAAATGGGAACACCTCATTACTGAATAGGCTCAGGAATGTTTACTGAGTCTGTGGCAACAGCCAAACAAACATATGTTTGTTAAACATATGTTTAAACATATGTTTAAAGTGTAATTTGCCTGATGCTTGTAGGTGAAGCTTCTTTTTTTTTTCTATCATAAATTTAAGGCACTGAAAATCAAAACTTGAATTGCTGTTGTGCCTCTTAAAGGAATTGAGCTAGGACAGAGAGTAAGTGCTGTTCCTCACTCCCTTACTTAAGAATCAATTATGTTTAGTGCTCTAAGAGTCAAACTTAACTTTGATAACAGTAATTCAAGCCCATATGCTGACTTATAAAGTGAAACTGAGTTCATTTCAGTTTTGGTGGAATTTGGTTGAGACCCAGTTTCATTCAGTCATATGTCTGAAAGTTTCATGTGTTCCCAGTTTCATTCAGTCATGTGCTTTATTTAGGACTAAATGCAAAGTGAATATATGTTATACATTCAGCTCAGATTGCAAATATGCTGAGGCCCTCATATATAATTTATACTATTCTCCTGGAAGCTGAAGTTAAGTTTTGCCTTAGGTTCTGTTCAAGTCTTTTCCTGTAAGATTAGGTGCCTGCAAAAACAGATTCTGTGTTGCTACGTTTAGCTCTACCTCCACACCACCATCTCTCATGGCTCTGCTTCAGAGTATTTGTGTTGTACATTGAAAAGCATATCATGTATCTTGAAATGTCACTTGGTGCTTCTTTCACAGCTACTTCTTGAATATCCTCTCTTGGGAAGTTTCTATCCCATGCTCTTAGAGTAACTTCCCAAAGAGTCTTCCAAGTGAGACAATGTAACTAGCCCTACCAAAGGGTCTCAATTTTAGTTTTTCACCATACGTCTTGTATGTTGAAAGGTAAGAATAATGTATTCCAAAACACCACAGGCAAATTTCTAAGGAATATTCAATTTATTTGACTTCATGATGACACTGCAGCAGCAAACTATCACAAGTATTTCTGATAGTATGAGACTGAATGTATTGAAAATATTTTTCAGTCCAGTGTGACTAAGCAGTTATTCAGAAGAGACATGCATGATGCAATTGTGGAGTTAAATCCCAAAGGGCGCACTTAGGAACAAGTGCAAAACCATTTAACCTCCAAAGGTTCTTCTTCTGCTTGGTTTGGAAAACATTGTTCCCAAGTGGGCCTTTGCTCTGAAGATTTAAGCCTTTATTCTGCTTTGTTCTGAAGTATTAAAATGTCTACTGTTCCTTGTGGTTATTTCTGTGTAGAGGAGGACTGGAGATCCAGGGGACCATTACATGGGAATTTTGCAAATCAGCAAAGAGTATTAGTGCATGAAGGATTTAGCCTTTGTGCTCATGGCAAAGCAATGGACTTCTGGCCCAGGAGAAGCAGCCCATGGAAATCTCACGAAGCTTAATAAGACCAAATGCAAGGTCTTGCACCTGTGCTGGGACAACCACTGTTAGTGGCACAGGCTGGGGGACGAACAGATCAGACCAGCCCTGCCAGAAGAACTTGGGGGGTGCCGGGGAATGAGAGGCTGGACATGACCCAGCCATCTGCACTTACAGCCCAGAAAGCCAAACATGTCCTGGGCTTCATCCAAAGGAAAGTAGCCAGCAGGGGGAGGGAGGGGATTCTGCCCCTCTGCTCTGCTCTGGTGGGACCCCACCTGCAGTGCTGCATCCAGCTCTGGGGCCCCAGCATAGGGAGAACACGGAACTGTTGGAGGAGTCCAGAGGAAGGCACAGAGGTGATCAGAGGAATGGAGCAGCTCTTCTGTGAAGAATGGCTGAGAGAATTGAGATTGCTCATCCAGGAGAAGAGATGGCTTTAGGGTGACCTAATTATGACATTCCAGTACCTGAAGGGACCCTGAAAGAAAGACAGAGATGGACTTTTTACAAGGGCATGTAGTGACAGCACAAGGGGGAATGGATTCAAAACTCAAATAGAGTGGGGTTAGACTACATGTTAGGAAAAAATTCTTTACTGTGAGAGTGGTGAGGCACTGGCACAAGTTGCCTGGTGAAGTTGTGGATGCCCATCCCTGGAAGTGTTCAAAGTCAGGATGTATGGAGCTCTGAGCTACTTGGTCTAGTGAGAGGTGTCCCTGTGGCAGGGGAGGTGGAACTAGATGATCTTTAAGGACCCTTTAAGCCAAACCATTCTGTGATTCAGTGATCCTTTTGCCTGTGCATCTTATGGCCCAGCTGAGTTGGGTTGAAAAAGCTGTGACTTTGTTAAGAAGGAGGGAAGCCTGTGTGGGTGAGAGGTCAGTTGGAGGTATCAGAGTTTGCATCAGCATTTGGCAATATCCCTGTGGCACCAGTAAGATTACTCCTTCATCTCCAAAGTCCTCTCTTTCAGGCACTTGCCTGAAATGTCTATGAATATAGGCATATGTACTTAGGTATGTATGTACTGTTGCAAAATGGTTGCTCATCTGAGGCCAGGATTTTACCTCAGAGAGAGATTTGAAATGTAATCCAGAATTTTGTCCTTGATCACGTAGGAGCCAGGATTTCATCTAAAGGATTTTATCTTACCATGCTGGCTGCAGATATCCATTGTTCTTCATATACTAGCCAGGCACAGTACATATTCTCTGTCACGTTTCTTGAATCCAAGATTAGTAAATGTGTATTTATAATCAATATAGTAATTTTTAGAGTATATTGTTGCCATCTCTTCACAGAGGGAGAAAACACTTTGAACCAAGAACATGCCCTGTGTAGTTTGTTTGTCAAAAATGCCTTGTGCAGTTTGTTTTATCTGGGAAAATTGATGGCTGCTACTAAATAGAGACTTGTCAAAGTGAAAAAGCCCCCTCAGCTGTAATCATTGGAGTGTAGTGGCGCAAGACTCTGCTTTTAACGCTGAATTTGCCCAGCAAAGTAACAAATAGCACCTGAACAGATTGCAGCTGCCCTCCAAAGCCAAATTCTGATCTGTTCCCTTGCTACTTTTGTCATTAATTAGTTTACTTGAACAGTAGGGAATGTTTTAATCCCTGCAGTATAAGCTAGCCTCTCATTTAATGCCAAGAGAGGCAACATTTAAAACAATGCTCTTCTCAAAGCCTTCAAGACTTCTCTCTTTGCCTTTCCTATCCCCTTTATTTTTCTTGACTTCATTTTGGAACCTTTTTCTGTCTGTAGTCAAAATCTCTCGAGCTTCTGCTCTCCCTTTGTCCTTTAATTAACTCTTTAATTACAAGACCTCCTTTCCTTGTGCTTCTGTTTGGTGCCAAGTGGAAAATCTCATTTCTCTCCATCTGCTACTTGTGTACCCTGACTATCAAAATGAGTTGTGTTTCTGTGTTGCCCTGCATGGCATCCTGCCTTCAGCATGTGACAAATGTCACCTGAGGTTGTTTTTGTCAGTTGAAACTGTAGGTAATTGTGTCCTGGATCTGAAACTTGCATGTCAAATCTGAAGTGGTCCAGTCTAGTGATAGAGGGAAGACAGTGCTAGCATTTCTGCACAATGGCATGGCATTTTTGAAATGTAAAGCACAAATAGGCTGCTTCAGCAAGCACTGTGAACAAACTTGAAAAGCAGTTCTAAGTAGCTAATGTGGTTTTTAACCTCCAGGTTGGCCAGAGACCCTCCTTTTCATCTCACATAGCTGCCTCTGATATCACTGCATGCTCTTGCTAATCTCATCTCTTCTTCTTTGACAAATGTCCCAGTCTGACTCCACTGAAGTCTGAAGGGGTTTCAGCACTGACTTTACACATGTTTTCATTGACATCCTGGCTCAGAATCAGTACAACTGTCTGTCCTAGGCTTCACTTTTTTCAAGATAATAGGAAAACTTACATTATCTGAACATTCACATCTGCTTTTTCTTTGTGGCTTCCTAATTAGTTCATTGATTAGATGTATTCAAAGGCCATTATACTTTTGTTTGCTTTTTCCATGCTCACTGTGCACAGGCTCCTTGAGAAGTCCTTGGTGTGTTTACATTTTGGAATGTTCTCATTATAGAGGTTTTCATGGGTGTTTTGTAGTGTCTGCAATTCAGTGTGCTGCTGTTCATGCATCTAATTTTTGCACTTCACAATTTTTTGCTCTGTTAATTGTATTGCAGTAGCTATGTCCACATAGGTGAAAAGTACTGTTATCCTTAATGTACTTGTAAGTCTACAGAGCAATACATTTCACTTTTAGTTACCCTGTGTGGGAAACCAGGACATCCCTCTTGCTGCCTTGGATGGGCTGAGACCCTGGCAGGGGGCTTGGAGAGCTTGGAATGGAGCCAAAGACCCCTCTGCTTTCAATCTCAAGCCATGTAAACAGCTACCAACTTTATATGAGGAATTACAAACCAGGGAAAGTAGAATAAAATAAGTAGCTTATT
>WBNO01016629.1:27270-54988 GCA_013400575.1 Peucedramus taeniatus
GAGAACCCTGTCCTGATTTTTTTCTAAATAACCTCCAAGTAATATCTCTTATTCCATGGGGTGCTCTCCTGTGTTACATGTTTAAAAAAGAAAATGGTCAAATTATATGTAGGTTCTAATCAAAAGGTTATATTAGTGTAACACAAAAACTTTGTTAATAAGCTTTGAAAATTTTGTGCTATCTTCAGGACTTCCCCACTGTCCACTTTTCTTTGTGCAACAAAGGAAGCTGTAAGTAGTTTTTAAAGCTGTAAGTAGTTTTTAAAGATGTTTTGTTTTTTAACTTCAGAATTTCTTAGAGCTATTAGTGAAAAATATCTGGGAATCAAGTTGACCCTTTAGTAGCTGTTGATTTTGATCAAAATTAAAATAAAGAGCTTTGGTATGTGTTGCTCATGTTTCTCCACTACTTATTGGTTTTCGACTTTCAGTTCTGTAGTGTGTGTTGTCTTTCCCTGGCTTTCTAGGTGTCATCTTTCAGTCTTTTAGTCAACACTGAGTTTCTTTACCTGTCATTGGAAGGATGATAAAAGTAAAATATATTTTTCTGTTGTAGGCTTCCCCCAATATATGTGTCTTTGAATATCAAACCTCTAATTAATATACCACAGCAGTTTTCTTATTATATAGGATGTTTTATGCTTTTTATTAAAAACCAAAACCCAAACAAACTAAAGAAGAAGTAGCAATTAAACCATAAGTTAATTTCTAGTCCTCATGACCTTAGTAAGACTGGTCGGTTTTCACATTCTGCATACAGAGAAGTGGACCAAGGTAAGAGGTTGCCGTGGATAAGTTTGAATTTGAAGCTTAGTTTGAAGTGTACTGTGAGGGAAAGGCTTGTGTAGAGCACATTGTGGAGAGAGCAAACAGCTAATCTCATGTAGAATAACTAATTAAAGGTTTGCTTTATCTTTTATTATTCCTCAATAATCCATTACTAGTACTTATGTAGATATGTAGATAAGATATAATGTAGATAAGACATGGAAATTTGAACACATTTAGGCCTTTAATATTACCCTATTACTTTTGAATGCTATGCTATTGTATAATTTTCTTGGTTATATTTTTCATAACTCCTTTTTTTTGAGCTAAGATTTCTCTAACACAGGTAAAGCTCCCACCTATAAGCCCTAAATATCTAAGCAGAATGCCAACTCTTTCTACAAACAAGGAATTTAGTGGAGAAAATAAGCTTTCCTTCCCACCCATGTAAGTAGTACATTTATGAAAATCATTAAACACCCAAGCCTGCATCTATTCATGTGTACAAGTAAAATTGCTCCTAGTAAAAATGCAGGAATTAGTGGGTATATATATGGACCTTGTGGATCCTTATTGCTATTAAATTTGCTATCATATGTGATGCTAAAATAATTTTAAAAGCATCTAAAGCAACTAAAATGACAGTACTTTAACTCATATAAGAAAATTATTCTATATAACGTTATGTTAGGAAAACTAAGCATAGAGTTGCATATCTTCATGTAGCAGACTTTTATGGTATTCTAAATTGGGATTTTTCTTAATACCAGTGAACAGGTGAAAATGATAATCTACATTGTTAATTCTGGCACTGTAGGTTACAGAGAAACAAGTAGGAGTCACACTTTAAGGAAGGACGTAAACTGTAGCCTTTATAAGGTCATACAGAGCAAAAATACTCTGATGAACACCTGAAAGAGGAATTTAAAGCAAATTTTTATGTCATTTGTGATGTGATGTAATCACATCATCAGCTGTGTGCACAGCTGAATTGTTTCTGTGTACTTTGTCTCAAAAATTTATTGCTCAGTCATCAGTAATAGTAGTATGTTTTAGGACTATGTTAATGCTGCCAAGTAAGTGATTAAACTGTCAAATGAATTTAAGAGAAAATTTGTGACATAATTTCATTTTTGTGCACCACAAAATAAGTACTGTCAGCCTTTTTCATTTCCACATTCTTGTGGGATTTCCCTTTTGCATTTTTCATCTTTAAGACCAGAACTGTGTAAGCATTATACATGTAAAATTCCAGTGAAACAGATGGATCTTCTCATGTAAATTTACACAGTACTAAATCAGGCATAGTTCTGTGCTTTTGTTTGGTTTTGGTTTTTCTTCTTAGATGATTACATGTAAAATACATGTTTTGTTATTTATAAATAAATTATAAGGCTATAAATGGTTATATTTTAAAATTAATGTTATAATTAGAAATAAATTATATTATAAGGCCTTTTATGTGCAAAATATGATTTTTCCATCTAGCCCCTATTTTTGTTTATTTTTGCTTTTGCTTTCCTTTAATATATTTGTATTTACAGGCCTGCTCAGAGAAAAAGCGAAGCAGTAAATTTTAGCAAATTAATAAGCAATGGTTATGGGACTGACTGGTTTCAGCAGTGTATTGGAGGAGAAAAAAAGACTGAAGGAACATTAGAAATCGAAGAAACATCAGAAAATAGTGAGCACTCTGAAGGTAACGTTATTGAAAGCTGTTTCTTTTAAAATGAGCTGGACTCTCAAGGCAACAGCAGAGGGCAGCCTCAATATTTGTGTGGCTCTGAATATGGTGAGACGCATTGAATCATTGTGCCTAGTTTACAATACCCTATGACCAGCTAAAGAAAGGAGTGCTGCTGTTTGTAGTCAGCAAAGGCAGGCACTTTCATGGACTTTTTTCATCTCTACAATTGCTCTGTTCCAATGCAAGGGCTTCTGTGTTCTGATCCAGGGGCTTCTCTGTGATGTGTTTCCATTAAATGCTGCAGAGACACAACCATCCTGCCTAAATTTAAGCAGACTGTAAAATATTTCTTGCCTCGTTGTTATGAATATTCTTTTGCTCCTAACATTTTTCTGAAAACTTCTGTCACGAGTGTCATTGATACTTGTGTTTAAGAAATAGATCACTGCTTGTAGAAATTTGTCAAAATAAATATATGCACATTGTTGAAGGCAGTGGAATTTAAACAGTTTAAGAGGAAAAAGTTATCCAATGTCATGCTTTCAAACTTTACTTTATCATGCATAATAATAATAGCTATGAAAGACTTCACTGGGAAACAAATATAAAGGTTAAAGGGTGGGAAAATTTCCCTTACTTCTGTCAAAGACCTTTTGCTTTGGTAACCATGCAGACTATATCAGTTTTCTACAGCAATGTTTGGGAATGCTGTTGGACCTCCCATTGCATGCACCAAAATTTTTTTTTAAATTTGTGTCAGGGAATCCTTTTGTATACACTGGCATTGTCATTATTCTCTTGACCTTGATATATTAATGTATGAAAGTCTTAGAGACCAGGTATTTTAATTTCTCTGACACTTCAGTTCTGTCTGAATTCATCTTTGTGTCTTCTATTAATGTATCTACAGTTTTTTTCTTTTGGTGGTTTTTTTTTTTTTTTTGNCCAGGTGAGTATCAGGAGAAAACAGAGAACTAGAAATTGTGTGGTTTTGTTCTGAAAAAAAAATGTCATAAAACTGTGGGATGAATCCAGATCTCAGTCTGGATCTGAAGGAGAATGCATAACTTTAGAAGCCACTCTTCAAGTTAACTTAAGTATCCAAACTCTGATTATGCAGAGGATGCTGCTTTGAGAGGTTCAGTGATCCAACAATTCAACCATGAAGTCTAAAAGTGCCCTTCCTCAGCATGAAAGAAAACCTTGAATATTCTTCTTTGTTTTCAGATTCTATTCAACTTGTGTGTTGACATTTTTCTTTCCTATTACTCTGAGTAAAATTAAAGGGTATTTCAAAATCTTGATTTCCTTAATTTGTTGATAGTTGATTTCTTGAATGTGTGTGCTTCTAACGAGACATTTGAGATATAAAGAAAACTTGAAGATTTTTTAGAGTAAGCATGAAATTGGTTTGGTTATACCACTTAGGCAATAGAGAAGAAAAATATGGGCACACTGTAAAGGCTGCTAAAAAGTCAGTGTGCTGCATAGGCTGATATAGAGCTACATCTAATTTTTTAGTTGCTTTGCTTTTTCAATATTTTTGATAATGTGATACCTGCTATGCTTCTTTTACCTTTGTTTGCAATCATAGCTATTCTGATTGAGATTGGTTCTGTGTCACAGTGTAAAAGGAGATTGCTTTTAATGCTCTTAACAATATGGTTTCATCCAGATGTGTATCTTCATTCAGTTTAGACCTTGTCCTTTTCATTCTTTTAGGTGATTGCTGACGGGAGTGCTTCTACTTTTTTCCCACTTGTGTACTTTTTTCTGTTCATCCAAAGCAATTGGCAGCATGAGTACCTTGCAGCTCCCTTTTGAGATGGAGCTTTCTCTGTTCTCACTTGCACAGAATAAGTCCTAGACACATCAGGAAGGAAATACAACCTATCCCATATGTAAATCTATAATCTCTTTGTTTTGGGATACAGATTTGCATCATACTGCAAATTTCTTAGGTAGCTTGTTTATCTTTGTTAATTCAAAATTAAAAGTAGTGGAATTTATGTGTATTTTGACATGGGGACGTTTTTTATTATTATGGTTGAAGTTATTCTGTAAACTTTAATCTTTTTTTTTCCTATTGCAGATTCAGAACGATCTGAATCACCACCTGCAAGCAATGAGTTAAAGACACCGTTTCAGGGATGTAATAAGTAACTTGAAAGATTCTTGGGGAAACTAAAGCTTGTATAGCCCACTATTTACATGTTGGCTAGATAATTTTTGTAATTTAACTCATCCTTGATTGAGAAGTTTGCGAGATGGATGAACTTCATTAGGCTTGATTACAGAAAATTTTAAACAACAGACAACAGCTGTCAGTGCTTAGTCCTAGACTTTTTCTTAATATAATAAACAAAATAAAGCAAAGCTGAGGTTTCCTCCTGCACAAGACTCCTGCTGCTTTGCTGTTCTCAAACAGGGTTACCATATTGCTGCTGACTTGACTAGACACAGGCATGCTATTGATGTGTCCAAATCAGCACGTTTCTTCAGCTAAGTTCAGCTGTACTCATGAATTATTCCACAAGGAAAGGTGAAGGGCAACTGTGTGGTATGGGATGAAATGTAGATAGAAAGAATTGAACTGGTATGGATACTTGCAGTAAAAAAGTCAAACCTTCCCTGAAAAGACTGCTTCTTAATCCCAAAAGTGTATTTACTTTGAACAGATACTCAGTTTTCTAGGACAGTTCCATTGCTGTGCCTGCTGCACAAAAACTAGTTGATCAGTCATAGTGTTCAACCGCATAATTAAAGACCTGGTGGCATTTCCTGGTATAGTCTTGTTGTATAGAAGCTGAATCATTGGTTAACAGTTTTATGGACTCAGCTATCTGTGATGTCTGCACTTTCAGCTGTTAGATAAAAAAAATATCTATCCTGAAGTCTTGACTGCAGCAAAAATATGATATGCTAGATCACTGTGTTTATTCGCACCAGCAGAAATTTGTACTTTGTAATAGCAATGTATAGATGTTGTACTTTAATATTTTGAAAAAGTTAAGATACACTGATATTTCAACACTTGCTATTTTATCTACTAGGACTAGGATATATCCCTGAAATCTTATTAATAATTAAATATTGATTATAAAGTCCACTAGAAAGTGGATACAATTTAATGACCATGTTTTTTTGCTAATACCATGAAAAGTAAACTCTAATTTTTAGAATTTCCTCTTCAGATTACGTTCAGATTTTACACCTTTGAATCCAAGTCCTGAAGATTCTAAAATTTTTTACTAAATATAGATTTCTTTAAACAGAATATTTAGAGTATTAGGTTTAATACTGCTCTTCTTTAGAACCTTGATGTAAAAGTTGATTTGAAATAGGTAAACCATTGTTAATCTGAAACCTCAAAATTTTCAGCAAGCTGTAGAAATTTTGCTGTTGATGTTGTTAGACCTACCCCCTAAGCTCATCTTTGCTATCCATTATTTTGAACAATTCAACTAAATTGTTTTTAAAGAAATAAAAGGCTAAGACATATGCAAATGCTTAAATATACAGTTATTGGCTACTCAGCAATTTTTTCTAAATATAAAAGAAGCTTACATCAAGCTGTAACTTTAGTGGTGTGTGAGATTACTTATCTTGTATCTGTTTTCACTTGCAATTTGTGTTGCGAATACAACAAAACGCAAATTATGTCCAGATACACTGAAACCATTAATTTTGCTGTGAAGGCAGAGCTTTTTGGGAAATCCAAAAAGCTAGTGTATCAGGGGATGCCAGAGTTGGAGCTCATAGCATTAAAACCTGACCAGTTTTGGTGAGTTGACCTTGGCTGGACACCAGGTGCCTGCCAAGCCTCTCTATCACTCCCCTTCCCAGCAGGACAGGGGAGAGAAAATAAGGTGGAATACAACTTGTAGGAGTGGCTCCAGTACAGGGCAACAGAGCTGGTGAAGGTTCTAGAGAGCAACTCCTATGAGGAGCAGCTGAGGGAGCTGGGATTGTTTAGCCTGGAGAAAAGGAGGCTCAGGGTTGACCTTACCACTCTCTACAACTTCCTGACAGGAGTTTGTAACTAGGTGGGTGTTGGTTTCTCCCAGCCAACCAGAATGAGAGGAAACAGCCAGGGGAGATTCAGGTTGGACATCAGGAAGAATTTCTTCACTGAAAGGGGGATTAAGCATTGGAATGGGCTCTCCAGGGTGGAGTCACCATCTTTGGAAGTGTTCAAGAAGCAGCTGTCTATGACAGTGCTATGGCTTAGTTGACAAGGTGGTGTTCGGTTGAAGATTGGACTCGGTGGTCATGGTGGTCTTTTCCAACTTAAATGATTGCCATTAATGTGTATTCAGCTTCCCTTAGTCAAGCCAAAGAGAGGTTTGATTTGCAGTGTTGGTCAACTGAGTCTGAATGGATCACAGTTTGAATACTGTGAGTTAGAATATTAACAGCTTGAGATTTCTCTTCACAAGAGCGGGGGGATGATCCTGGAATCTGTGCATTCAGAATAACAGAGCTGCAGCAGACACCTGTTCTCCAAGGGACATGAAGTCAAAGTGGTGTAACAGATCAAAAAGCTCCAGCTGAACCCAAGGATGGAAGTGTGCTGTTTGAATTCACCTTATCGCCGTAATCACGTTTTTCTATTTACTTCTGAGTCCATGCAGTCATGCAGCTGGCAGTTTTCAAAAGTCATCAGCAGTTCCATGTAAAAGCAATGGAAGTTTCTGGTTTTCTATTTCTGTTTTTCAGAGAAATGCCAAAGTGAAAAGCTGTGTGCTTATTACAAAATCTTGCCTTATTGTTTTAAATGCTGAAACATTTATTTCATTGTCTTGTGCTCTATTTCTGCCCTGAATGCCTTTAAGTAGTGAGATTTTTTTTTTGGAATACTGATTGCTTTGCAAGCCCAAAGATAAAAGTGCAGTTACATTTTATGAATTGCATCCAAGATACTGAGTATGTGAATGTTTATAAAAGAGAATTCCAGATAAAGATTTAATCATAACTTGGCAGTTTAGTGATCAGAGAGTAATTTTCCTTTTATATACAACCATTTCACTGTAGTGAAGTCTAATATATATCTAATACATAATTCTAAACACTTCTGTCTTTTTGGACTAAACTAAAATAATAAACATCCTTCCAAAGATCAAGGGTACACATGCATTAACTTTCTTTGTGTAGCAATGCAAACAAAAAGTCAATTGCCTTATGTGCTTCTGAAGCATCTAAAATTCCCTTGATTTGGGCTTATCTATTTCTTAAATACTATTGTCTGTGCTGAATATGCAGGCTGGGTTGTAAAAGATGTAGGATGAAGTCCAATTTCTTTCTGTAAATGCTTCATATTCTGCTCTTTTCTCTGCAGATATTTTTTCAGAAGGTAGTTACATATTATGCTATAGTGTGAGAGAAAAAGCTAGAAATAGAAATAAAGAAGTTCAATCTTAGCACATTTTGTCCTTCTATTAATAGTTGTCGTGATACAAAACATCAGAAGAACTGAAGAATCAAAATGAAGTGGGTAAAACAGCTGCACTGAATTATTTGACCAATTGACTGTAAAAATGGTAAGCACAAGGGAGAATATGTTTGATTATGACAGACAGCCTTATTTTCCATAGCTCAAATTTTCATCCATGCAATATAAAAACCTGAAAACAGACTGGTTGCATATTGTTGTTATTACCCTGGTATGTAGCTGTGTATTTTTCACCCTTCTAAACAACATTAGTATCCTTCCCACTAAAATACAAAATGGAATGAGAACCCAAGCACTACACTACAAAACCAGGAGGCTAAAATGAGATTTAAATTTTTTAGTGATAACTGACAGCAAAGTTTACTACCAATTATTAGACTCACAGAAATGCATAATTTATTGAACATTTCAGACAAGGTAACTCTAGTAACCTTATTATTTACAAAAAAGCAATTTACATTGATTCTCTTAACATATAGCTGAATAGAAAATGACCTGAAAGCTAAAGCAGACTTTTCACTGGACCCTGAGATGAAGGGGTAGGTAATATTCCTGTTTAACGGAAAACTTTCTTCCACAGAATTAAACACTCTTATAAGGTGTTTGTCCACTATTATAGCTTGGAAGTCTTGACAAATATTTAAAGAACAGGAAAATGGAAGATGGATTAGGAACCTGTCCTTCTGTTTCACTGGAAATCGAAACAAGCTGAATGGGTGACGTTTTTCTGAGTTTGTTGAGCAATTCCTCTTGCATGTTGTTTATGCCTAGAAATGCATCTAGGGAAATGCAAGGGATCTATCCCTCTCTTATATTCCCATACTACGTCCTTTGGTGTGAGACAGGATATGAATAAATTTTACTCTAAATGCCCAATACATGATTTGTAATAAATACATCTCAGCAATTCCTTGTGCCTAATGTGTTTACTGTCTTGAGGCACAGAAAGTTCTGTACCATGAAGATTTTAGTTGCTCTGTCTCCCAGGTGTTCCCTACTATGACAAACCACAGTACGGTTTTGGTACGAAAACTTACTTAAAAATTGCATTGCAGGATTGTAGGTTTGGCGTTTTCAGTTACGGTATGAACAACGTTAAATTTACGCTTCCGGTAGCCTAAACCATCTCTGCTCTTTGCTTGCACCGTGTTTGCCGTGCGGGAACACGATGTGGGCGCACCGATACACACAAGGGCAGACACAGGCACCGATCCGACTCCACCATCCTCGGTCGACACCTGCGTCCGTATCTGTATCTGTATCATCTGTGTCTGTGTCTGTATCTCTATCTGCATCTCTATATCTGTATCTGTGTCTATATCTCTATCATCTCTATCATCTCCATCATCTCCATCTATCTCTATCATCTCCACGATAACGTCCTCCCGAACACCCGTGCCCTTGGCAGCAGCTCTCCCGTCGAGGCTCGGAGCCCCGAGCTCTGCACTCGCCGGCTGCATCCCCACCGGTGCCGGCATCGCTGCCGCAGCCGCGCCCCGTGCCCGGCCCGGAACACAGCGCTTCCCGCAGCCTCCCCGGCGCGCAGGGAGTTAANGTGCCCGCCGTGTCTCCCAGCCCCGGTCGCCGGACCGCGGGGGTGGAGAGCGGGTAGGGAAGGGGGGGCGGCGGTCGCAGGCGTCGGTCCGGTCGAGCGCTCGTTTCGGCGGGGCCGCGGCGTCCGGCGGACGGGGCCGCTTGCTCTGTCTGCGGAGCCGGGGGAGCGCTCCAGCAGCAGCAAGGGGACCAGCAGGGTAAAATCAATTTTGCAGCGACTTCAGCTTTTCCTGGTGATGGACGAACACCGAACAAGAGCTTTTCCCTGCAGAAACCATTGACTGTGGGCTTTCTTAAAAAATGAGGGATGGCGGTGGGAAATGAGAGGTGGCAATTATTGTGGATTCTGCATGGGTTTAAAGCACCAGTCTGAGGATTTATATGCTTAGATGAGATACTAGGAAGAAATCCTTCACTGTGAGCATGGTGAGACACTGAAACAGGTTGCCCAGAGAAGTTGTGGATGCCCCATCCCTGACAGTGTTAAAGGACAGGCTAGATGGAGCTCTGAGTAATCTGGTCTATTGAAAGGTGCTCCTGCCCATGGCAGAAGGGTTGGAACCGGGTGATCTTTAGGGTTGCTTCCAACCCAAGCCATTCTAGGATGTGCACGCACCTTAAAACAGGCTGTGTTCTTTCTTTATCTGAGTCCTGCTGGGAGCACATTATTATTGAACATCAGTTTTAACTTTGGCTGAAGAAGACTGCAGAAACTTTTGACATGTCTGTAAAAATTTCCATTTGGTTAGACAGCGTGAGAGTTTTGTGGTTTTGCATTAACTGGTTGCTTGGCAGCTACTACCTGATTGCTGTCAGGGTCTGCCATGGGAAAGCTGCTTTATGCTCACTCCTTCCTGCAATTCCTGCCAAGACACCTCCAGCTGGTGCTCGAGGGAGTAAGCTGGACCTTTAGACTGTCACAACTTTGTTCACAGCTTTTTCAAGTGAGTCATTGTGATTACTTATGGGATCAGAACCCAGAACACTTAAAAATCTTGTGGATGCCTAATACTGTGAACAAGAGCTGAATGAATATCCTTGGTTTATTTTCAGCCACTTTTCTTCTTGCTACATAAAAATCACTTTTCTGTTTCTTCTTCCTAGTTTCTAACTCCTCTTTATCAGGACTCATGGCACTGTAGGAAGAAATTATATATTTTTTTCCTGTAATGTATGTGATATGTGGTGTTGCCCAGTAGTAGCTGACTATATACCACCATAAGGAGTGTAGTTGATTATAAATGCAACTTTTATACTTCCCCTCCTTGACCATAAATGGTTGTATACATTTAGTATACCTAGTACCTGTAAATTTGGGTCTTCTTAATAAAGGTTGATATTTTAAATGAAGAAAACTAATTGTCCTTATAAATTTTAATAAATTTTCATTATTCAGTGGCTTTTAACAGGCAGGTCTCTTGCCTATTTTGTGCACTTTGTTAGACAATCACATGTGATGTAATTCTGTTGCAAGATCAGTTTCTTTCTGTTTCCTTGTGGTGTAATCCTGGGGTTTTTAATGATTACAGTCCTGTCTCTGTTTTAATCTCTGTGCTGTCAGGCCCTTCTTAATGGAGGGTAGAGCAAAACTTTATGATTCAATACTTCTATAAGGGCATTCCCAGAAAGTGCCAACTTCGGCACGTGGCCTTAGTCACTTCTGAAAATAATAACAAATTAATCATCCTATAATCATAATTCTGTCCTCAGACCATCATGAAAGCCTCAGTGATGCATTTGTCTACTTAAATGTAAAGAAGAATGCAGGAAGGAGAAGGTTTTGCATATAGGTTAAGGTAATGGATCAGAAAAAAAGGTATTCAGCATAGATGATAAACTGGAGAGCTGTGGCTTTTTGAAGTCGTCTTTTAGTTTAATGTTCCTTGCTTTATGCTGGAGAAAGAAGTGCTCTTAAGGTCAGTAGGAGGAGTTTTATGAGGAGGATATTATGAGTAAGATGCTTGCTGGACTTAAGTTTCAGGCATCTGCCAGCTAGAGCTGAACTTTGGAGACCTTCTGGAGCCAAAGGTGAAGCTGGTTTGGCAGTCACTGTTGTGTGACTGCTGTGGCTGTTGTGTTGGAAGAAAGAGGGTGAGTTAGTTAGCAATGAGACTTGCCTCTCTGTGGCTGGTGAACCTGCAGCTGTTCACACCACAGAACAGAGGTAGTGGTGAGGTGGGGGTTGCAATAGCAAGGGATTTATTTAGGCTTGAGGGTTTGAAAGTGGTGATGCTCAGCTGTAAAAATTGTAGATGCTCATTTCCCTCCTTTTGCTCCAGTTATAAAAGCTGTAGTGTGTCTGGATTATTTGGGGAATTTAACACTCATGGTAGCTATCATCAATACAGGCTTCTCTCTCTGTTAATGTTTTCAGCTTTGGAGATGTGACTGTTCTAATGCATTTACATATATATATATTTTATTTTTTTTAAAATATAATTCTAGGTATAAAACATAAATGGCTCCTGGTTCCTCAAATGAGAAGAAAACTGATGATGGACAAGCTTCAAAGTAAGATTGAAAAATGAATTAGTTGTCCAAGCTTACACTTAAACTTCCTCCCCAAACTCATTACACACTCATGTAGTTTAAGATAAAGTTTATGATAATAGTGCCAAGTATCCAGTAGCAGCTCTTTTGACAATTGGGTGTTTTATTGCTTTACCACACCTATACAGAGGACTTTGCTGGCTAGCCATTTGAACTTCTCTCAACAGTGAATTTTTCAAAGCAGGCTGATGTTTTTATTTATTTTTTATTTATTTATTTATTTATATTTTAATCCAATTAGTTTGCTGTAGTGTTGAGTTTGGTTGCTGCTTCAAGAGTTCAAACAAATATTTCAGTGTGTTTCTCTAATCCTTACTTTAAGCTTATTTTACTAAAACCTGCTACATGCTTCTTTTGTCTTTGGATTCATATTTTACTTACATCCTTAGAAGTTGTAGGTGCTTTGCAACAGCTTTAGGAAAATAAATTTTCTGCTCCTGAGCTTTGCATGCCAAGGTTTTTTATCAAGCAAACTTTGCCTCTCCTGTAAATCCGTGGCATTGGTCCTATGTACACATAACAATATGCTAGTTTTTATTGCTCATTTTACCCCAAGGTCCAAGTCTGCAATCAAATGTGTGGATAAGCTGAGCAAGGTGATAACGGCCCCTCACTGTGTTGAGGTGGTGGGTCAGAGAGTGCTGTTGGTAGGTTGTGAGATAAAAAAGGTGGAATATAGCTACTGATGAGGAAGGAGGCTGTGTTTTGGCCAGGCAGGAGGACAGTGGTGGTGGCACGTATCACGTGAAATTCCTTGCACTTTTAATAGAGGCCTCGCCTTTCCCCAATTTATTTCCTGGAGAGAGGCTTTTATTGCCAGTGTTCTCATGAAAAATAAAATATTTTTTTTTTGTTCACCTGAGGATAGATTGTAAAATGATTTCAAATCATATCCTCTTCTATTTCCATGTGACAACCATTCCAATGGATATCAGCACAGCCAGATATTGGATCTCCATTAGTGAGTGACCCAGTAAATAAATGTAGAGAGTCCCACAAAACTAAACAGGAATAATTCTGGGGAGGCAGCCTGGAAATTCTGCTAATATGAGCTGGTGAATTCCTAGGTTGTCTTTTTCTTCATGACTGGCCATAAACCTGATGTTTAGCTCTCCCAGAGTCAAACAGGTCTCTCGGGAGGAAGCACAAAGGCAGCCAAAGCCTTTGGTTCTATCTCAGGCAGGATTTGTATGAAGGGAAGGCAAATGGGGCCCATGGGAGATGGAAGGGAATTCTTACTGAAGGGGACTGGCTGCCTGGATGGGCAGCTCTTTGGTTGCTGAGGGTATTGTCTGTGGTGGGCAGGGACAGATGGGGTGGGTTAAGATGACACCTCTTTCCTTATTTGTGCAGCTGTTACTGGATAATTAATGATGGAGAGAGACCATCAGGAACAGAAGAAATTGCTATATGCAGAATATCTGGGTTGTAACTGTTTGCTTTCTGAGGAACAGTTCAGTGACCTCAGCATGGGCATCTTGGCCACTGTAGACTTCCTTCATCCTGCACAGGCAGATAAGGGACAGATAAGGCATAGGAACTATGGGAAAGCATAGGTTCCTTTCTGCCTTATCTCCTTTCTGGAGAGGCATTAGAAGGCAGACAAGATAACCTAGTGGTGTAGACCATCTGAAATAGTGCTAAACACCTCTGTTTAGGCTTCAGAGTTGCTCCTGAGTTGTCCTAATGCTTTTTAAATGAAGTCCAGGTGAACTCTTTCGTTTGTCTCCTCTGACAAAGTAGTTTGAATTTGCTGAGCCATGCTGTGCCTCCACTAAGCTTCATTAGCCTTCATGAAGCTATTAAGTCATCTTCTTGTGTCTGGAAGCAATTTACTGCTTGATTGCATCTCTCAGAAATTACTTTGAAGTACTGGTCAGTGTTCTGCTTAAGCTTGTGCTTATTGACTAGTCTTTCCTACCTGTTTCAACTGAACTTAAAACAAGCACAGAAGGCAGATATTTTATAAATCATTCCGCTTGTTTAGTTAATCCTCTATTGAATTTTCCATTAAGGTGATCCCCCTACAGGCCAAGTAGTTCAGGTTTCTTTTCTTGTCTTGTCATTTTCTGTCTATTCAGACTGATTAATTTTTATTTTTGTTTTAAGATATATAATTTCTTTACAAGAAGCACTTAGGAAGAAGTGAATTCTTTTTACCTCTTCCTCTCTTTTCCTTTTTCTTGATTTTTTTTTAGCTTCTGTGGTTTTCTCCTTGGTCCAGATTTCCCCTTTTCTCTTTCCTTTTTCAGATCCTCTGCACCCTTATCAGTTTCATGACATAGGGTTTCTTTTTCTCCTGTCTGTATGACAGAGTAAGACAAATTGCCAGAAATCGAGTTTGTGCTTGTCCATAAAACCCAAATCATCCCACCCTTCTCAGGTGGCTGATGGAGTTTCAATCAAAACAGAGGTCAAGTTTGCTTTTCAGTTTTGCTATAGATTGCCTCTGTAATATGGTGAGCTATTGAATTTTCCCTGGTCCTGCTCCCATTGTTCACCGTAAAGACCCACTATAGTTCCCAGCTTTAATACTGTTTAAGATAAAGATTGCACTGTTGCAAATGCATCCAAACATTTGGGCTTTTCTTCAGCAATTTTGTCCTGTGCAATGAATAGAATGTGAAATGTCATATATGATATTTTATAAGATGTAAAGCAGTTATGGAATTTAGGTTTCTGTAACAAAATGCACAAGGAACCAAAATAAGATAGTACAGGCATTTGTACGTGTGGCATTTCTCAACTTTTGACTGCTTGACTTTGAAGATTGTCATCTGTTCAATGTAGGGGTTTGTACATATTCTATATGTTTCACAATGCTGCTGTTTTGGTAGAGAGAATCTTATTAATCTCTGCAACCCTCACCTGGAGAAAATGAAAGAAGACATCCTGTACCATTTTGCTCTTGGGACCGGTACCCATGATTTTCCGACATTATTTGGGGATGTAAAGGTAAGAACGCTTTGCTTTGTTCATCAAGCCTGAGCTTTTCTGCAGAAGGTGAAAGTGTGGCTGTCTTCAGAATAAGACTAAATGTGTCAGCCTACCAGTGATTGAGGAGTACATGAAAAAGGGGAAGAATTTTGTGGGTTCTTGTCAGTTTTGGTATCCAACAAAGGTGAGGATTATTGTTTTTGACTGTCTCTTTTCATCCAATAAAAAGGCAAATGCTATAGGGTTTATTCAGATACAACTTCTGTTTGTTGGATCTTCATGTCAATATTTGTCTTTCATTAGTTTAAACACAGTGAAGGCATTTGAGTGCTGTAGACAGCTGAGTTTTTTTCCATAATTCTTCTTCATGGCATTTTAGAATGATTATGAGAAGCACCATATCTGGGGATAAATCTGTGCTAACTGAAGGCATTTGCATGCTCGTATTGTTCTTTGCATGTTCTTTGACATACTTCCATACTTCATGCAATTGATTTTTGTTTTGTTGAACTCTGTCGACCCCAGTTTGTGTGTGTTGGAGGAAGTCCTTCCCGGATGAAAGCTTTTATTGCCTACATAGCAGAGGAGCTGGGGCTCGGGAGCCCCGGGTGTGACTACCCCAATATCTGCGCGGGCACCGACCGCTACGCCATGTACAAAGTGGGGCCCGTGTTGTCCGTCAGTGTAAGTGCTTCCCTCGTCTGACACGGGACACGGTTCAGTTTTGATGCTGTGCAAAGCAGAAAATTTGAATGCATGTTTCTTTTAAACTGCTTCACAGTCCTAATCAGGCTGCTCAAAATAGTGCAGTCAGCTAGTTAACGATTCCTTTTTAGCCCTATTTTGTAAGAGGGAAAATCTCCAATACCTTTGCTCCTTCTTGCATCCCTTTTTCCTCAGTGTACCACTGAGGTGTTGCAGGAATGGCCTTACAGATTTTTTGAGCAGTTACTGTTGCCTCATCCTTGTTCTGTATCCTGAAAAATGGGGGGAAAGAGTCACTTGTTGCATGTGGGGTATTGGAAAAAATGTCTGTATCACACCCAGAGCTATATATCTGCAATGGCACTGTCAAATATGCTTAAGAGTGGCATTCCGTGGGACTGGTGCTGCCAACCCATGTATGAATTTTAAAGAAATTCATAGCTTCAATTTGTAGATAGAATTACATGCTTCAATTGCAATTGCAAAACTATAGTATTATTTTGCACCCTTTCTTGTGAGCTATAATTATCAGAATATTATGAAAGCTAGTGTGGATTTATATTTGATGAACGTCAAGACTTAACCACTGGGTCTGTGTTTTGAAAAAAATTAGCTTAACTATTCACTAGCACTTCAGGTTGGTGAAAAATCAGAGTGGGGGTTTTTCTTGTATTTAGGAGATGCTTGATGATGAAGTGCATTAGTCAGCTATTGGGAAAGGACACTCTTTATACTTTTGTATAAAGTACAAAAATGTACTTTATACAATAGAATGTAAATGTTCTGTAATTCATGATTTTTAGAAATACTGTATTTCATCCACAGTCTGCCAAAGCTAATGGGAGTCTATTTGTAGGCCCTTTCAGTATCTTCCTGTAGGCCCAGATGTTGGAGGTTTTGTGTGAGTGAGTTATGTGGCATTTGGGAAAACAGTATCAGGCAGGAATAATGTCCAGCTGCTTCTTCCATATCTATTTTGTGTTGTCTATGTGAATGTGGAATATTAATTTGTGTTTCCTTTTCAGCACGGTATGGGCATTCCTTCTATTTCAATCATGTTGCATGAGCTGATCAAACTGTTGTATCATGCCAAGTGTTCCGACATAACCATCATTCGCATTGGCACCTCTGGTGGAATAGGTATTTCCCCTCTTGACTTCTTTCTTCCTTTCTGTAAACCAAAGTATCTTTGCAGGAGAGTAAAGCATCTCTCTGCATGTAAGATATTAATGGTCTGAACAGTTTTCCACAGGAGTTCTTCTGTAATTTTGAAAGTAAAGGCAACATCTGCTTTTGCATAGGGAAAATGCACTTAAAGATCTGACAATGTGAGAAGAAGGACGTTCCTGTCCTGTATGGAAAATATAAGAAAGAAGTGAAAAAGGAAAAATTTCATTCTTTCAGAAATTATTTGTAATAATAAATTAAAGCAGCTAGGCATGGACAAAAAATTCTCTCATTGGATTCAGAGGCAAAATTCCCACCTTTAAAAGAAGCAAGGTTGGGTCAAGATGTATGTTTTATGTGTCTGGAAACCACTAGTTAACTGCATTGTGAAGATATATCTATTTCCTTTTGCTGCAGGTCTGGAGCCAGGCTCAGTGGTTATAACGAGGCAGTCTGTAGATGCCACCTTCAAGCCTCAGCTGGAACAGGTTGTTCTGGGAAAGACAGTAATCCGCAGCACTAACCTGGATGAACAGCTGGCTAAGGAGCTGATGCAGTGCAGTAAAGAAATTGGTCAGTTCCACACAGTCATTGGAAACACCATGTGCACTTTGGATTTCTATGAAGGTAAGGCTGGTGACAGACTAACAGAGTTGTACTGGTAAGCAGCAATAGATAAATATTGAATAATATATTAAGATTAAGCTCCCAGTTCACTAACAGAATGCGTTCCCTACTCTTGCTTGTCTCACAAATCTCAATTAACCTATTTTTCATCTACGTAAAATCAAGCATTGCACTTGGCTGTATCAAACTTTTAATTTTGTGGAGATTTCTCCCCAGCTTTAATAGATCCTCTGAAGTACCTATAGTCTACTATACACTTCTCATGTACCTGTCAGGTATATTTGTCACAAAATTTATGTGAGTTATTGAAGTATCCTAGGGGATTAGAGGAGTGGGAATTATTTGTGATTTGTTTAGGGTTGGTTTTCTTGGCACTGGTTAAGTAGCTAAAGTAAATATTTTATGAAAAAAGGGTTGGAACTTGTTTCAGTTTGAGCAAAGCAGTGATCAGACAACCAAAAAGAATATTTTGCGGTTGTGTCAGTGCTGCTATGTAGAAGACACAAACCTGCAAGCCCTATTTTGGATAAACATACAGGCATTCAGGTGCTTTTCTGATCTCTCAAATCTAGATGTTCATTCAGAAACACCTTTCAATCCTTGTGAGAACAGAATGTAAGTGGCACCTTATCCCACTTTCTCTGTCTGTTGCTGAGTAGGTGACAAATGATCATCATCGTGCTCCAGCTTGGGCAGAAGCACACACTGTCAGTTTATGTATCTCAGACACCAACCACAGGTGCAAGCAAAACTAAAAAAAGTGTCAGGGATGTTTTCAACTCATACAACAAAAGCTGAGAACAGGATTGAGAGCATCAATTTGCATGTCCCAAACCCAAGAAGAGACTGAGTAAAATACAGTGTGATTCAACTCTACTGTACTTGTTGCTGTCTTGTCTCTAGGTGATATTCTTGAATAATTTGAGTAAAAATTTTCTCAAAATTTACAATAATATTAGCTAATTAGTTTAAGAGACTCTACATCTCTTATGTTGGAAAGTCTGTAAGTAATAAAATGTTCATCCTTTTAAGGTAGGAACAGGAAAGCATTTTTAAGCCTGGTGTTTTTTTTAGACAGTGATTAAACATATTAAAAATGCAGCTGTTCCATACAACTTTAAGTTTCTTGTGGAATTTTGGTATTTGTTGTACATGTGGGAATGTACTACATACATTTTCCTATTTATGAATTTGAGAATTGAAGCTGAAGAAGACTAATTAATTTACCATGATTCACCAATTACCATTAAGTTACCATGATTATAAAGAATACAAATAATATGTCTAGGCTCTAGCAATAGCTAAGAATCACTTTGTCCTGTTTGTCTTGTCCACAAAAATAAAGAGTAGTAGTAAAAGCTGAGCACCGTATGGAGGAAACTGTAATAACTGGGTGTTTTCAAAATTGAATTTGGACCATGACTTCATCACTCTGAAACGTTCTACAAAATTACTTTCTAGGGCAGGGCAGGTTGGATGGTGCAATCTGCTTATATGATGAAGAAGAAAAACTGCAATATTTGAAGAATGCTTATGAGTCTGGTGTCAGAAACATAGAGATGGAGTCTTCTGTATTTGCTGCAATGTGTAATCTCAGCGGTGTCAAAGGTAAACTAACCTGGTCACTTTATCCCAGTCATAGGAAATTTTCTGTATTGCAGGGGGTTTGTGGCTGAAAACTGCAAAGGAATGTTAACATACCTTCTGCACATATACATATATATAAAAGATATTTCTGCTTATAATTTTGTTGCTATGATTTTTTGTTTGTGTCAGTTGTGCCACAACTTACCATAATTCCTCATGCAGTTTTTACGCAGTGTACTTCTGTCATTTGCTATTCCAGCCCATGGCAACCATGTAAATCATTAAAGTACCTAATTACCCTATGGCATTAATTTGTTTTCTCCAGTTAGCTTTTGAAGTTTACAGAAAGCAACTGCTTAGTTTAAGCAATCAGGTGATTCTCAAATCTATATATATGTAATTATACTCAGTTTCTATGCTTTCATATCAAATGGAACATATAATTATTTTCTGTAGACTTAAGACTCTTAAACAGTTGAGGGGTTTTAGCAGCAGCATGAATAAACCGTTCCAAATCATGAGTTACAATTTCTAATATTTTTTTTAATGCATGCTAAATAAAAAAGGGAAATTAAAAATACTGTAATACAGTGTCTTTCTTCTTATCATATTAGCTGTTTTCTCTCACTTTCCTAGCAAGCAATATGCTGATTTAAAACACTGATGTTTCTCAAACTCCTTTAAGCTCTAGGGGGTCAAAATGATGAAATACAAGCAAAAAGGCCAATGGTTATATCAAACACATAGAGTTCTTACTGTCTTGAAAGGGATTAAAAACCCAGCCAGTACTACCCCTGAGCAATTCAGGAGGCCTTTTGCTGTCTCTGCTTCGTAGGTCTGTAATGTGTATTTACTGTTTGTGCTCTGCAAATTGCCACTGGCAGAAACCCCAGACAGATCAGAGTTACAGGGCTGAGTGATAGACCTGAGCTTGAGTGAAAGGATGGGTTTTGCTTTTGGGGCTCTGATGACTGAAAGGCAGCATATGAACCTGAGATGATCCTTGGGGTCCTCATGTGCTTGCAGTGTTCCCTGTCCATGAATGTGGAGGCAGCTTATCTGCTGCTTCCTGAGGGATGGCACCTGCAGCACAGGCACTCAGTGAAGGACTGTAAGTGGCTCTGCTAGAACAGCGTGTCAGGCACTTCCAACCAGTCATGTCCTGGCTACTTGTGAAATATACTTCCTGTCAAGGAAAACATAAGACTCATGATATAACAGTAAGTGTCTGAGAGCTCTGGCTTTATTAGTGTAGCAAGGAGTTACCTTAAACTATTTCTATCTTGCATCATCCACAGCATGCTAGTCCCCTTGCATCTCATGGTACTGCACACTCTTTTTTTGGTGGGTTTTTTTTTCTCTTGTATTTCTGTTCTTTTAGTACTTTGTTCAAACGTTTATGCTTTTGGACTGTAAAATGCAAGACTGTCATTCTTAACTAATGCTGTTTTTTAATTTCTAGCTGCTGTAGTGTGTGTCACTCTTCTGAATCGACTCGAAGGGGATCAAATCAACAGCCCACATGATGTCCTTGTGGAGTACCAGCAGAGGCCACAGAAGTTAGTGGGATATTTCATTAAGAAAAGCCTTGGGAAAGTATGAAATATCCATCTTGTGTTTTAGAGAAGGAGAAGGCCCTTGTACAGATCCAGTCATGGTTATGACTTCTGCACATTACAGGTCTTTTGCCTCAGAATAACTTACAGCATTCCGTGTGTCAGTGGAAGTTAATCATTTATGTCACTGTTCTTTGGGAACTGAATGTGCTGAAGGACTTCAGTTAAGTTTTGCTTAGTTATGCATTGCTGGATATAAAATTCACTTTTCTGTGAATTGGAAAGTGGATCTGTTGTGAAGGACAAGACTGTGATAACACATGAAAAAGCTTTATTCACCTCTGCTGCAAAAGAAAAACTAGAGAGAAAATCAAACTTTATGGCCAAGTACATGCATACCAGCAAATTAATTTAAAAATTCGAATAATTTTCTTGTTGTTATAAAAAATTATATAAGTTATAATTGTCTTTGTCGCTTCACTTGTAAAGAAAACTTGAAGTGAATGCAGTTTTTTTTTTTCAGACTTTGACAAATAAACAATACTATTTTCATATATTAAAATTTCATGAAATTGCAAAGTGTGGGACTGAATTTTCTAAGCATTAAAGACTTGACACTGAGCTGTTGAATAGCTGTACTGCCCAGATACTGATCCAACAATATTTTAACTAAAGAATTGAATCAATACCCAAGAAATATTTATGCATTAAGTAATTTTGCATTGAAGTACTAGCAATCTTTTGCTGAAGCAAGACTCCTGCTTATGAAGAGGAACCAAAGGCATTTGGGAGATGCATAGCACATTCACAGGCCTGTATTATGCTAGCCCTTTTTTACCTTGCTTTTACTTTGTTTCTTTTTTTAAAAAATTTGGTATTCCTCTCCATTCTCAGGATGTAACATTCACTGTTGCAATGGTTCCCAGTTCTTCTGAAGAATTGGACTATACCTCTTAGTGGTACATGCCACCAAAACCCCTTCTGCAATTGCAGGTTTTTTTCCACTAACATTGGCTTAAGTGTTTGGTTTTCTTTGTTTTAATCATACTCCTTGCTGATTTGCTGCTGTGGTTTGAGTGTAAACATGTGATCAGCTAAAGAAAATATGTTTATCTCTTTTTCTTTTCTTTTTTTTTTTTTTAATTTTTCCTTCTTTCTACTGCAGTGGGGGAGGGTCCAGTCCTAGCAGGGGTCACAGGTCAAAAAGTCTGAATAAGCTCTCGGAACAGCTGTGGCTGCCCCAGCACAATGAGGTTTTCTTTGTGAGGATTGCAGTCTGCAATGCTGTTAACAAGCACAAGTGTTAGAACTATGAGAGAGGGATGTTAGTAGTAGGCACAGTCACCAAGTGACAGAGACTGGAAACAACGTGATGAGAACATTGAAAAAAGAAAGGTGACTCATGAACAGAAAATTGCCAATGAGGATCACTCTCCTTAAATTTCATGAGTTTTTCAGCTGGAAAACATATTAGTAACTTTTAGAAAGTTACAGTCTAGTCTTCTTTTAATTTTAACACCACATTTTCTCATTTATCATCAGGATATACAGTGAAGGTAAGTTTTCAGAGAAAATCTTTTTTTCCTAAGCTTAAGGGAGGGAGAGAGATGAGAATGGCTCCACATTTTGTTTGAACAATTTCTCCTTCATTAAAAAAAAAAGAAAAATAAAATTAAAAAAAAAAAAAAATCTGTGTTTAATTATGCCTGGTACTTGCCTAGGCATTGTGTGAAGTCTGTGAGGCCCTTTGGGAAGCATGCAACAAAGCACATCTTTTCTCTTCAAGGTCCTGTTCTTGAAACAGTAACAAGGAGATAAACATGAGATCACTTCAGTGCATGCTGCACTCTGTGGTGAAGGAAGTCTTATACTAAATCGACTGGTATGGGTTTGGAGGAGACAGTTTGCTGTTGTATAACAAATACTTAATAAGAAGTAACTAAGGAGAAGAAAAAATGCTTTACCTAGAAAATAAACACCTAACGTGACTCTGTGAAGCTCAGGGGAAGCATATTACTACAGTTGTCCTGGAGGTATGAATCTAAAATGATGTGATTTGTCTTTTTAAAGGAAGGACAGAATGAATCTGGAAACTTGTTAAAAAGAATTTCTTGAATTATTTTAACAGTGTGTGCTGTCAAATGAAACCAAAAAGTTTTTGCATTTACAGTCAAATAATGTAGGCACTTCTATTCTGAGAACTCATAGGAGAACTCTTATGTGCTAGATGCTAAAATATAAATGGTCTTGTGGCCTGGCTGAGCTGGAGGAAAGGGTCATGCATTCATGGGATGAGGCAACTGTTGTATTAAATCAATAGCCAAGACCCTGGCAGAAGCCTCTGAAAGACGAGCCATTCACCTTTTGCCTGTATGTCCTTCCTCCTTCCCACTGCTCCTTAGGACACTGTACATTTCTTTCTGCTAAAGGATTTGCTTCTGTGCTTCCCACCAGATTGAGTAGAGGGACATATGAAAGCTTAAAGTTGGAAGTCAAAGGATACCAAGTATCCTCCTGTTTCTGCTGTTGCCCCTCCTCTGATGCTGTATTCCTAATGCAAGAGGTCACTCTGCAGACATGTGTGACATGCAATAAAATACCTTTCCTGACTTCAGAGGAAACTTGCCAGAATGTTATCCTGATAAGAACAATTGTACTTTCCCTTATGACTGCCACTGGACAGGGAGATAAAGAAATGAGTCACTTGTGTTTATCCGGCCGAGAAGTTACCTTCCTGTAGGTTTTGCAGAGAGTTATACAATATTTACAGCTTTTATATGCAAAATATTACCCACTATCATTCTTTCTGTGGAACATGAATCAGGATTTGGAGTGGTGATATTTTAAAAAACATATGGTATTACATGTATGTTCAATATTATCTATTGTAGTGTCTCCTAGTAGATTTACAAATCCTGCAAACTCCAGAAACCCATTTCAAATCAAGGGCCTGCTGTGGTTCTCTGTGCCATCCTGTACCTAACAAAATACTGTACAATCCATTTCATCCAGGGGTCAGAAGGGATAAAAGCAAAGAAGGAAGGCAGAAGCTATGAATAGAGTCGAAGCAGGAAGGGAGAAAAAATGGGTCCTACCAATAGTTTGTTCTGTGATTCATGGTGTTCTGGCCTATTCCTACCATTTTGTTAAAGAAATGGTTGAGATCATAATGAAGACAGGCTATAATGCAATGGTTTTACATTTGCAAGAGACTGAAAATGAGCTGTAACTCAGATAGTGGCTTGAAGGAGTGGATTTTTATTTTTGGCATCTTGATATATTTCAGGGAAGAATTTTCTTTAAAGGGAGGTGTGAGAAGTCCTGAAAAGGAACATTTTGAAATGACTTATGTCCACAAATTTTTTTATCTGTCCTTTAAAAACCAAGTGAAATAATTTGATAATTTCAGTATTTCTTGAAAATAAATACATGTAGTAAACTACATCTTTTTTTAACATTCTTCTTTGTAAAGGATTTTCAGTGCATTGTGTAACAGAACTGGATTTTTTTAAAGTCAGGATCTCAAAATATACTTAAAAATAAAATGTTTACATGGTTGAATCAGGGGTGTTTTAAATTTCTGTTGACAAGACAGGTGAAAGAAGACCAAAGCAGCAGATTTGGCTTTGGGGTTAGGATCTGTGTGCAACAACTGAATACAAGAAGGCACAGTAGTGTGATTTAATGTTACTATTATGGTTTGCTACAAAATGTTGAGGTTTGCTTTTCCTGAAAGTTTCTCAGTCTGTGTGTGACTAAAAGTCATGTTTTATCTTTCTAAAATAATCACCATTTAATATTATACTTCAGAGTATGGATTAAATTACAAGTCCAGAAAGTCTTCTGCTGAAGAGAGCAATATTAAATCTGAAACTCTATGGTACAATAATAGAAGAAAGAGTAATGCTGACAGGTACAGTGCTTTTGCTTGGGCTACAAACAAAGTGAAGCAGCAGCAAAAGACAGACAAGAGCTGGTTTTACATGACACATGAGCCTGATTCCAGATGCTTCTTGTTGGCGCTGAGCTTGTAGCTGTGAGAAAATTTTCTATTTCCTATCAGTCTGTCATTTTACAAAAGTAAACTTCCTAGAGCTCTCCAGAAGCTCAAACAAACCACCAGCCTCCTTGGGAGATTGGTTCTGTTTTGTTGGTTTAACACATAGCTCCATTTTAATCAGCCCCATTATATGACCTTGCCCACGACTAACATTTTTCATCAGGCCCTAACTTTGCACACACAAAGCGTCTCCCAGGAAAGATGCTACTAATTGATGTCATCCTGCAGGCACTTTGTCTGAACACAGGTCTGGCCCATGTAAATATTTACAAGTAGTACTCCTATTAATGTTAAAAGGAAAGCCTTGTGATCACTCAAACCTTGTGAAAGAAGTAGTGGGTGGTGATAGGAAAATAGGTTAGTTTGCCAGATTCCCAGCCATATTCACTCATGATTTGACTGCATTCCTGTCCATACCAAACAGTATTGTTGCCTCCCGGGCTTTAACCTATTTAACATATAAAATTATGTTTCTTTGAAAGTGCTTGCCAGCCTACTCTAATTACATTGTATTAAAACGGTAGGCTAGACGTGGCGTGTTGATGGTATGATATTATAAAGCAGTCAAGTTTTAAAACCAGGCTGGATGCTGGCAGGAGGTTTTCTGCCTTTTCAGCCCCAGTGATTTTGGATAACTTGTATATTATAAAAGTAGAGTTTAAAGTTAAAACTGAGGCAAAGCCTGCTAAAGCTAAGCAGAAGCAAAAATGGGCAGGCCACTCTGTCTTGTCCTTACTCAAAGACCCAATTCTGAGCCTGTTTTTGTTTCCATTCCAGAAGGAGTGAGTCGAGCACATGATGAAATCCATTCCTTTCTAATTTGCCCTGCAATACTCAAGATGTTGCTGTTGACTACAGCCACTTTGTCAAGGAGCCCTGAAAACATTCAGTTAATATAGCTATTACCAGTTGTTTATAGTGAAATAATTATTTGGTTAATATAGATATTTAAGGCTGGTAATTGCACAGGATACTGCTTGATGCTATCCTGATGAAACTTAGGGATTCAAAAGAGCTTCCAGGATGGCAGCAATATAGCTGATACATTTTTCCAAAAATATTCATTACTTTTTTGATTTTCCTGCCTCTGTGTTTCATTTTCATATTATATCTTTTGTGCCAAGGGTTTTGTTTGGGGTTGGGGGGTGATGGTTTGATTTAATAATTCTCATATTTCTACGACATTCAAAATAATACAATCAAGCTCATAGAATCTGTGTTTTCTAAAATTACTTTTAGAAGTAATTGCCCAGAATGTCACTGCAGCAATTGTTCTTGGTTAAATGTTCATGGGATATCTTTTACTTTCCTACATTTCATTCTAGAAAAAACAGGTCTGCCACTGGAGGACACCAAACAAGGCAAGATTGAATTTCTGTAGGAAGTGAGAGACTTCTCTAATGAAGTAAGAGACAAATGAAGTCAACATAACTTGATGGTGAAAGGTGTTTGTCTAATGAGTGTCTTATACAGGAGAATGGGGGGTTAGTAGTTCATTAGTACTGGACACTAACTGCATACAAAATAGTTGGTCCTGTGAAAATAGAATGCCACATTTATGAGAACATAATTATATAGAGCATTATATTATATAGAACACAATATATATATTATATAATAATATATATATATTATATAATAAATTAACACATCACAGTCGGATGAGCAGAGATTTTGCAGAAAGACTTGTTCAAAATAATTTGGCAGATGGTTCATGTGAGCTGCTTTAGCTCACACACTTACAGACAGGAACTGTATTCCCTATCAGTTGCTTTGATAAGTAACTGCTTGTAATTCATTATGCTGAGTAATTTATAACTTCCTACAAATTACATTCCATAGATTCTGCTCCCTGGCTTTCCAGAATGGCTGTGTGATCCCACACATATTAACAATTAACAGTATTTCAATTTCAGTTTCTGAAAAATATATTTGTTTAAAAATGCATACTCCTGCTGTGCACAGAATCTGCATCACTGCTTTCACAAAATGTCACCTTTGATCCTAGCGAGAATGACTGTCCATGCTCTGAAATAGGCATTTTAGCACTGCTTGACTGAAAGCAGAAGTGCCATCCAAGTGTGAAGTGGAGCTCCTTAGTAAGGTATTAATTAGTCTTGACTCAAAGGTACATATGTGCTTAACGTCATTCAGGTAAACATTAAACTATTCAGTTTTTTAGTATGTCCTGAGGACTTCCACATTTCTATCTGAACTAAATGATTACTTCAGTAATTTTTCAGTCTCAGAGCAGAGAATAGAAAAGGAAATGCCACCATATTTGAGAAATGAAGGTGTTTAGCTAGCTGTATTCTGCCATGACTGGTTGGCTTTTTGGGAGGTGATTTTGACCAGTATGTAAAATTGATGAATTCATGACACCTACTTAGTCTGTATTTTTTCTCTATTTTACCATGGAAATGGTAAAAATTAAAACAGAAATTTGCACCATTTCAAATAGACACATTTTAACAGACTAATCAATCAGTTTCCCAAGATGTGGAGTAACTAAGTTTAGAATGTGCTCTGAAGGGCCAAAACTGCTGCTTGATGACTCAAATCCAAAGCCTGAGATAGGGAAGCTAAGGCACTCAACACTAGCTGATCCTCATCTCATAGAAACTGGCACAGCTAATTAGACCTGCAGATGTGCAGTTGTTCATTGCAGAAGTAGCAGACATTAACTTTTTAAATTGCTGCCTTGGCTTAAATCTAATGGAAGTTGGATTCCTCTTTGATGACTTCTGTATCCAAAAATTTTATTATTTGGGGGGTTTTACTCTTAATGGGGAAAAATAGCTCTGAATGTTAGGATGCGTCTTTCATTAAATAGGAATACATTTGTAGAAAGTGCAATGATGCAATTTACTCAGCAATAATAAGAATATTTGTTCAGGCATCATACTGTCCTATGTGTGTGTGTGTGTGAATCATGATTCAGATTCTAGGTGGTTTGAATTACCTTACATAATGGCTGGATTATGTGTCTCTATGGACCATAGAGAGAGTTTCTGGGGATCAGATTCTTAGGCAATTCATTTGTGTAGAACAATAACAACAACAACAAC
>WBNO01016629.1:54994-74217 GCA_013400575.1 Peucedramus taeniatus
TGTAAAAAAAAAAAAACAACCAGAAAGTTAACTTCTCTGCTCCCAGTGTCATTCCTGGTGGGTAGGGTGGTCATGCTCTGCACCACCAGATTCCTGCTGAGTCTCCCACTGGCTCTGCTGACACAGGTCTGCACATGCTCTCCTTCTGCAGAAGGAACTGCTCTCCCACCTCTTTCCTGAAGGAACTGCTGCTGTAAGACTGATTTTCATCCCAGGCGGCAATTAATTAACCGAGTTTTCTATTGTTGGAATATTCCCCCTCTATGTAGGTAAAGGAGAATGAAATGTTAGACATACACCCTCCAAGAGAAAATTCAACAGCCATCTGATGATGCATCGGGACCACTACAGTGCTAGAAGTGTACTTACAAGGATGTTGTGGAAGCATAATGACATTTTTAGGGCTATGTGGTGAAACAGTGGTTTTTTCCTATTTATTTTCCTAATATTATTTTTTTTTCAAAAATATAAGCATCTGCAAGCAGACACAAACACTAAAGTGAAAAAAAGTCACAAAACTTTGAAAAAAGACAAATATGTGTTACATATTCTTCCCCCCACCTTCATTTTTTGCATCCATTTTTATTCCAGAAAAGTAGAAACAAGTGCAGAATGTATGCTGTGGACTAATGCAGCCTGAAGGCATTTCTATAAACCCATCCCCTTACTGTTCATTGCACTGAGAAGAAAAACAGAAAGATGAGATTCCTCAACGAAAGCAAAACAAGAGGCAGAAACATAATCTCATCTTTTCTGAGGAAGCAGGCAAATCTCCTGCACTATTCACTAGTGCTGGAATTAATCAGCTTCTGAATAATACGTTTGGACTGCTTGGTGAGATGATTCTGAGTTAGAAAGTCCCTAAGAAGCCACTCTGCAAGTGGATGAAGGAAAGAAAAGAAGATATGGGGCACGCTGTACACCAATTCAAGGCTCTGTTTTGGAAAAATTGGCTCTGCCGTGTGAGGCAACCGGTGAGTGTTTGGAAATTATTTAAAAAGGAATATTTTAAATCCTTTAGTATCTGGAAATATTAGTATTAGTATTTAGCATTGGAAAGAGTGTGTCTATCGATTTTCCCTTTTCACTGCAGATTGTTAAGGACAGGCTGGCTGCAAGTGGTTCTTGTTTTGCCTTTTGTCACCTAATTGTTGAAAACACAAGTAGAGAACAATGTGTTGTTTTAGTTTGAAAATGGCTGAATACAGCAATGCTCCCCAATTTGCAAATGAGACAAATCTCATAAAAGTTTTGAAGAGCCACTGCTTATCTTTTAATTAACATTAGATACTAGCAGTGCTGGTAAGCAGTGGCAAGGGACAAAATATATTTTCTTCACATTACAGGTGCTTATAGGTAATGTAAGAAAGCTTGCATGACTGTGATCAAAATCTAGATACAGGGAATGTATTGTGTATTAAAATTGCATAAACTTCTTAATTTCCTTTCTTATCTGCTCTCCAAAGCCTAATTTAACCTTTCAAATTCCAATATACAAAATAATGTGACAGCTACTTCAACAGAAGTCAAAATTAAAAGGATGAAAATTAGATATGTGATGTCTTTCACCTTTACTGTGATTGAAACAATTTTTTAGGATAGAAGGAAGTGAATTTTCTCAAGTGAGAGAACATTTTTGTGGAAAAAAAAAAATGCTCACTTCAATTAATAGTTTTACACAGATTTCACTTGTCTGTAATGATCTGGGGATTTACAGTGAATCATGTTGGCTGCTTTGGATAGGATTATTTCAATTAAATAAACACACAGCTTTCAGTTTCAGAAATATTTAGCCTCAATAAAATAGCAATTTAGAGAGGAATTTCTTCTCCAAATTAATGAAAGTGATGTTTTCTAGTACAAAATATACTTTTGGGGGAAGGATGCTGTTGGTCATATTCTTCTCCATGCCTGAACAGTTCTGTATGTTCAATCGGTTTGCATCAAGTGGCTTCTAGGTATCTCTTGTTTTCCTTGATGTGGATCTATTTCTCCTCTTGTTCTGTGTGGTGTTCCCTCATATATTTCTGAAGGGAAAAAAAAATCTGAATTCATGTAAGTTGTAAGTTTATCTCATTCGTAGATTTCCTGAATAGAGAACTCACTGAGGTGCAGACTTCTCCAAGCCAGGAATTACAAGAGTGATCCAAAGCAAACTTCATTCTGTCTGTTGAGAGGGAGAAGCTGCCCTGGGGAGCTTCCAAAACCTCCTTGTGTGCTGTTGTGCAAACACTGAGCTGGTGAAGGTGCTCCATCTGCAGTACGGGAGGAGAAATCCAGGTGGATCGTCCACCTATGCAGAGGTGGTGAGACCCTTGTGAATCTGAAGAGAGAAGCACCTCCTGAAAGATCTGACATGTTTCAGCTCTGTTCCATAACATGTAGATCTGTCTGTATAAGACAATTTTCTCCTCATGGCTATTAATCAGCAGTTAGGGCTGGAAGACAAGTTGAACTAGCAAACTGAGTGCCATGTGGTATTAGTCACTATTACACAGTGAAGGGGCTGTGACAGATGTAAGAATTCTGTAAGGAACAGGTCTTGTGACTGAAAATCAGGTTGGCATCAGCACCTTCTATCAACATGATTCTAAGGCAGGACAGGTTCTTTTGTACATTTTGACTTGTTGGAGTTTGAAATTGCAGTTATGCCAAGGATACATTCTCATTTCTGTTTTCAGAAGCTTTTACTTCAGAACTACAGATTCTAGAAGCTCAGGAGATACACACTACCAGGCAAATATACTACTTTAGTTTTCCATCACTACATTTCTTAACTATCATTTAAATAATGTTTATTACCAACCAAAGTTGTAGCTAGGTAAAGGATGAAATGTGATTCCTAAATTCTGATGCCCTAATTTAGAGGACAATTGGAATTAAAATCACCTGGGTCCTAAATCTCTGTTACCAATACTCTCCATTCCTCCCAGGTACATCTACCCACAATGTCATGAGCTTTTAAGCTCCAGTTCCCCTCAGTGCCTGGGCAAAGCAACTGCACTTTGCAGCAATCCTGCAATGCTGCAAATACTCTTTCCTTGGACCTTCTGTGGGCACTTTTCCTATTTGAACACAAGTAACCCTTATACAGCAGCATTACTTTCCCAAGTTTACCACAAATAACTTATTTGTTAAGAACAGTTTTGCATGCCTAATGCCTGCAGCATGGTGGTGGTTCATTGTGTCCTCCAACCTGTTGTTTCCTTTGCAGCTGCCTTCTCAGTTCTTATCCCAAATTCCTGTCAGCAGGGGCAGCAGTCCCTATCTAAGCTGAACCCTCCTCCCATGGACTATGCCAGAGATGGCAGGGCTGTGTTTGACCCCCATTCCTGCTCAGCCTTAGCCCTGGCTCACCTGGAGATCCAGGCTCCCAGCAGAGCCTGTTGACTCGCCGGGGCACTGCCGGGCTGGCCCTTCCTGACAGGGGCCCTGCTGGCCCGGCTCCTGCCTGGCTCCCTGCCCTTCACGAGCAGCTGGCTTGTGCTGTGCCCTGGCTGCTAGTGGGGCTCGCCCTGAGCCCTGAGGCGGCACCAGGGAGCCCAGCCTGAGGCTGTCCAGGCCCTTCCCCTATAAACCCCTTGAGCTCCCACCCCTCACCTGAATTTCTTGTGGGACCTTCCCCCAGCCACTGACTGTGGGCTCTTCTGGTGGTGTGTGTGCCCCCAGGGACAGCTGGACCCTTTCCAGGCCCTCCTGGGCAGCCTGGTGACATTCCCTGTTCTGCAGTGCCCCTTTCCTCAGCTGCTGAGCTGCTCCATTCCCCACAGAGAGCCCACGGATACTCTGCAGCAGTGGCTCTTCTCCACAGCAAGGCCCTCCATCTGAGCCCAGACAGGAGGAATGGGGATGAATATGCCAAGGAGGGGAGGATGCTGTCAGGCTTCTGGGCCTCTGCTAAGTCCAATGGCTCTGAGCAGCTCAAGCCAAAATTGGGCTTCTGTGCCCTCCTGCCTGGGAGAATTCAGAGTGATACTGCTCTCCAGCTCAGCCCTTGTGCTTGGCCACTGCTTGGCTTGACCTGCTGTGACACTGACTGAGGATCTGGACTCCTGGTTCAGACTGGCTGTGATAGCAGGCCTTGCCCTGCTCCCCTGGGATGGGTCCCCTGCCCTGCTGGGTGGCAGTGTTACACACAGATCACTGCACCCCGGGGAGCAGCCGGCCCCAGGTGATCCCTAAAAGACTGAAAGCACCATCCTCACTTTTATTGGGTTGGCTCCTGCATTGTTTTGAGTGTGATCCGTTTAGATAAATGGTGATTTCCCTAAATTTCATAAAACCTTTGGTTCCTTGTCTCATGTCCAGCACAGATGTTCTTCTCCACAGGGGAGACTCTGCCACTGCATTTTGTTCTTAAGCATTATGTTATGGTTCTTAGGCATTTTTCTGACATGTGCAAGTTTACTTCCATGATGGGATTTGGTTCAACTCTGACAGTTTAGAAATAAAATCCCCTGTATGCTCCAGAGAAGTTAACAACCTCTAATGGGAGATCTTCAATGTGGCTGTCACTTCTACTGTGTTTCTATCCCTATTCACACTTTCCTAATGCTGTTATCAGTGAATCTAGAAGTCTTCTGAAACTTGACTGAATGGCTGTTTCTTCTTTTCTGCTGCTGAAAACGGACACAACTGCTTTTCTTTGTGGTTTTTTTTTTTTTTTTTTTTTTTTTTTCCTTCCTTCCAATCAGTTTGGGAGTTTGTGCCCTATCTGCACAGGCATGAACGTGCACTGTGTATATGCAATCTGCTCAGAGAAGACACACTCAAAATCTGAGTCCTGCAGCACATTGGTTTGAATGCCTTGTCATAGTGGCCCTGGAAATGGGAACACTGGGATATGAGAAGTGTGGCTGTGGGCAGCCTCAGGCCAGTCAGCTTGGTCTCACTTGGTCTTCCCTCCTGGAGATGACAAGGGTGGCTTTTGGAGAGCATTTGAGAGCAGGTGACAGAAAGGGTGTAATGGCAGCAGCCAGGGAGTCAGGGAAGGACAAGGAGGTATGCCACCAGGGAGGGCTCAGGAGAGCATGAGGAATTGCACCAAGGTGCAGAATGCTGCTGACTTCTTAGGAGGCTCAGGTATGGGAAAGTTGAAGATCACTGTCATCACTTTGCCAGAGTCTCTGTCTTGACCTGAGGAAAGTACCTACAAACACTATGAATGGAAATGAAAACTACTTTTCTGTTCTGAAAGAAGTGTATTTCACAAAGTTATAAGGATTTCAAATAGAAGTGTCAGTTGTTAGATTGCTTTAATGATCTTGTTTTTCCTTAAATAGTTGTAGAGAGGATATTTAATGTTTTTATTTTAAAATAAAAGACATATGAATTTTAATTATTTGTTCCCAAACCCTATGTTCTATAGACTGATGTTCTGTTTTCCTTTTTCAGGTCCTTTCTCTCACTGAAATACTGTGGCCATGTGTACTTTTCTTGATTCTAGCTGCCATCCGCTTCCAGGAGCCCCCAAAATACAAGGAAAACTGTATGTTTTTCTTCACTTATGTTCTCTTTTGGTTCACTCTACTTGTAGAAGTATTTAGCAAACACTAAAGACATCCTAGAAAGGGGGGACTTAAACATAGTGGAGTCAATGGAAAGTGTTCTACAGTGGGATTCAGTCTTGTCCAGCTACAGGCCTGAGGAAGCTGTATTTCTGTGGGAAAGAGATGCAAAGTTTAAGATCTGATTGGTAAGACAAGTTTTAAACATCAGCTTTGGAGTAAGGGAGTTTACTTGGGTTTTAGTTGTATTTATTGCTTTCTATTGAGAAATGGAGTTCAGATGGCTGCCTCAGAGGCAGATATTTACAATTAGACAAGATGAACCTTATCCCTACCCACTTCCTGGGATTGAGAATTAATATTTTGTTAAATTCTTCCATTTCCTTTAACACTTAAAAACTTGTTATGACTCCCTTCACCTTATAAAGCTATTTTTGCTTTTATCTTGTCAAAATATACTTAATTTAGAAAAAAATCATTTATGATATTATAACCTATTCAGTTTATTACTCTGTTATTCACCAATGCCAGTAAAGCAGGGATAAACCAGCTTTAGCTACATTTAAAATCAGTTTGATAAAACAATTCTAGATCTGTAAAGTGAACTATCTGTAGAAAATCTTACCTGCTATATATAGATATATTTACTTTATATATATATATATATATATATACTTTATAGAGATAGCTATGGATAATTCCAGAGATATGGAAAAGTGGCTGTTTAGACAGTCTTGATTGATGCATGTTCAGACATTGCTGAATACCAGTTCCTTCATTTTTTGAAAGCCTGTGAGAAAAGAGGAAATGTCACTTTGTGCAAAAGTCAATATTCCAATCCAGGTTGCATGACTTTGGACAGAGGGGCTAGCTACCATGTGATATTGCAATAATGTTACTACCAGGAAAATCAGCTTTTCAAAGATTGCTCTCAAATGTCACATGAAGCTTGTTGTCACAATCTGACACAGAGGTTACTAATTTTCTGTGATGACTGAGTTTTTCTTAAATGAGGCACCTGACATTGATACAATTTCATTGGCTCTTCTGCAAGCTCTTAGGCTTGCAGGTGCCAAAGAGGCTTTTTAGGACAAGGGAACACAACGTGATGGTACAGTTTGCAAATGCAATATGACTGGTCTTATTTCTGCTGCTGCTTGGTTTCAGGTTACTTAGAAGCTCGTGATTTACCCAGTCGGGGCCTTTATCCTTTCATGCGGACCCTTTTCTGCAACGTTGGTTCAAGATGCAGGAATTCCAGTTACACAGCACAGAGACACAGCCGCTCTGGGTGAGTCATGTGAGTCTGACAGAGCTGACACCATCACAGTGCATCTTTTTTTACAGAAAAGGTTCTTACTGCCCTGTAGACAGGAAAACGAGGAACAGTGTTATTCTGTGCTAGAAGTTTCCTTCACTGCTCTTATGATTGCAAAAGGTGTAAGGCCTTAGTCATACCTCTTGCTAATTTTTGCTTACATTTCTTGGGCATTTCATACTGGTTCTGGATACTGAACACTCTTTGGGGGTAAAATTGTAGAGGTACCTTGTCATATTCTTTGCCTTTCACTGCTACCATGTGAGAGCATACTTTTATTCCTTACTAGAGAGTCTTTTATTACACGAGAATGAAGCTGAGCACCAAAATTGCATGTAGATTTAAACTTTGAATAGTTTGGGACCATACACGGTTGGAGAAATGAACCCAGAAAAGCAAAACCAGAATAACTTTCATGTAAGACCCACAAAGAGCCAACAAGGAATAGCAGAAGTTCTGTAATAAGAAAGAACTTGGAAAAAGTTACCCATAAGAAGTTACCCTTGTCACAGGATCCTAGAGTGCAGAAAAAAAAAAAATTGAATTTGGAATTTTTCTTTAAGAAATGAAGTAATTTCCTCTACTCTGAAAATGCTTGAGATGCAAAGACAGTCATACAAACTGGCTGAAGGGTACTGTCATAAACAGCCTTTTGAAATATATAACAATATAAAGTCAAATTAGGGTCAGCTAATCAGAATATACAGTTTATAGCTGTATTTTTATTCCTTGAAAATTGATAATATCTACCAAAGGATCTGAGCCAGGTGAGTCAGAGCATCAAATATTTATCTGTTGATCTAGATGGTCTGCTTCAGTTATTTGTACATGTAGAGAACTGTTGATTGAACATAAGACCATACAAAATAAATCTTGCTTATGGGCAAACATGTTCTACGTAAAATAGAATTTGTTACTAGAATTGAAATCTTAACAACTTAAGACACTATTAGTCAAGATGCATTATTACACAAGATACTTGCAGACAAAAATACCCATATTAAAATTCTCCTCCATTGCCTCCTCCTCCCACTAATATAGTTTAAATTGTTACATGACCACTGAGTTTCCAGTCCTTTCTCTTGGTTTATACTCACCTTTCCACTGGTGCTCTGGGTCATGTAAACAGCAGGAGATGAATGGAGATGGGGTTGTTATAGCAAGTCATGATATACAGCATCTTACCTGGAGGAATGTGGTGTTGATGGCTTCTTTTTTCACTTGAGGGTGCACTTGGGGTCACTTGTGTTTGCTAGTGTGCTTTTATACTTTGCTTGTTTCCACTGGTCTGCATCTCTGGGATACATTCAAATTTATGTGGCACACCTGAATATATATGGTGTCTTTTACATATGTCATCTACCTGTTATTTTTTCTTGATACTTAGAAATTGGATTTGTACAGCTACAGTTCTGAATTTTAACTAAACACTGGTGATTTGTTTCTAGCCCTCAGTGCCAGCCTGTGCCCCAACTCTTATCATCCCAGATACTCCAGTCTTATACTCCAGTGAAGTTCATCTCTGTCCTCACCTCTCAAGGCCTCACCTATTATACTGGGCCTCTGTTCTTCTGCACTGCTTTGTTAACCATAAATATCTCATTTTGCACTGAATGGTCACTTACTGTTTCTATCTATATACAACTGTGATGGTGTTTTGCAGTGACAAGTGAAAATGCAGTAAATAGCCAGAGTTGTCTGGCCAGGAAAATTAAAAAAAGATAAAGCTAGCCCAAGTCAAAATGAAAACAAGTTCAGGCAAACCAAAGGTGGCAAGCCCCTGTGCTGTGGTCTTTCAAACTCAGTACAAAGCCTGTAGCCTCTTACTGACAGTAGCAATTCTATATTACTGGATTAAAGAGTTACCCTAACTCTAGCCTTTTAAAAATTGTTCCCTAAAAGTATAGCTTTTATTTACATCACTAGTTCAGATGCCATCTAAATGTGTTAAATCTCTAGAAACTATGAACTATATTGACTGCTCAGCATGATTATTTACACTGTTTTGACTGAACTGCCCAAATTATGTTCCAGCTCAATAGAAAATCAGGAAAGAATTTCCTGGAGGCAGTCTTAGACCTACTTAAGAATTGGGGAAATTATTCAGTGGCTTTCAATTATTCAACTGAAAAATAAACTGCATGCATGTATCCATATTTATGCACTCAATAGGCTGCACTGAGTAGCATATAGCCAAGGTAAGGAAATAGACTAAAAAGGTAGGATGAAGTTCATTCTGAGGTCAGCCTGTTCCACCAGGTCCATCAGCATAAATTAAATCAACCTCAGGGCTGCTCTGACTTATGCTGGCTGCCAACAGCCTTAGGAATATAGACTGTCAGTTTGATCAGTCAAACATAACTGAATCCAGTCCCTGTTGACTGGAGAGATGGGGTGTCATAGGAACAGTAATACCAATTATCTTCCCTTCAAGGATTTATATCAAACCATAAGTCTGATGCAGGAATATTTTTTTATGCCAATAATATTGTGTTTATTAAGGGTGAGTCAGAGACTGCATAGTTTGCACGGACGCTTGACCATTTGTTTTCACAGTGTGTATTGCTGACGTGCTATCAATTTGAAATGTAGTAGTTGTCTTTGTGAGGAAGTAGTTCCATGACTACTGTTGGAATCTCCATGGAATCCATAAACCATCAATAACTATTTTTCAGTGAGCAGCTCCCCTCCCCCTCCATGAGGGGTACTGAGCCCAGGGTGAAGTTATTCTGGTGCAGGTGCAGGCCATGCCCTCTCACAGATGTGTCCCTGTCCCTTCAGGCAACAGCCTGTGATATGGTGGGAAGATGAGCCAGGTGAAGCCTACAACCACATTAACTTTGATTTGCAGCTAGATCTGCCACCTCCTCTGATGCCTTGGAAAGCATCCAGTTGCAAGAGCTCTGTGACTTTGCTCCTTGCTCCTCTTTTCAGCCACTGCTAAAGCTGCTGGCTGGCAGCAGCTGATATGATTCCCTAGCCTGATACACCCACTGGTATCTCAGAGCAGAGGAACAAGGAAGTATTCAGGAGTGCCCATTGCGAAGGACATTTTCCCCTGGTCTTTCCAGAATGTTCCACTCCCCACCTCATCTTAGTGGAGCACAGCATAAAAATGAGAACATGAAAATAAGATAAAAACCACACAGCCCAGGTGTCCTATGGCCTTACGCCCACACATTTCCATGTATGTGCAAGGAAAAATCATGATTTCCCAGTACTCTGGATTCCCTGGCAAATTTGCAGAACATGGTGGGATTTGCCCTTGCAGTCTAGACTCCCAGATCTATGTTAGCTGGGCTTCTCAATATCTAAAAGAAAATTAAGCCATTCTCAGACTTAGAACCACAAATATCATTAAAGCAAGACTCTAAAATGTTATTTCTAAGCACATTAGTTTATTTCTCTTTACTTAGCTACAAGTGGTAGCAGCCTGAGCAGCCTCACCCAGTAGGTTTGGTAGAAGCCCGGGTCTGTCTCTGGCACTTCTGCTGGATGTACCACTCATACCCACGTGGTAGCTCTGTCTCCTTTTGCACCTGACTGGGCTCCTGGGCTCACCCTGCCTTGTTGGGGCTGTCTCTGGAGCCTGTAACACACTCCTGTGTCTGCCTGCAGGCTGGGGTCCCGGGGGACAGTGTCTCATTGGTGAGAGCATGGACTGTTCCAGAGTTGTCCCAGCTCCTAGTTTGGTCCCCTCCCAAAGCAGCCCTGCTCATGACAGTCCCTTTCCTCTTGCTGTTCTAAACTTTTTCCTTTATCAATACCTGGGCTAGGCTCTCCGGTGGAGGAGCATCAGAAGAGCTCACGTACAACAGCAGGTGTGGAAGAATAAAATCAAGGAAGGACTAAGCATCACCAAAGGTCTTAGTGTAAGAATTGCTTAAAGGGTCAGATTTTTCTTTAATGATGTATATCTTCAAATAAGAAATAGTTCTTCAAGATAGCTTATGGCTGCAGCAACTTTGTGCAATATTGACCACATTGACTCTGTGGTCTGAACACTACTTTGCAGTTGCAGGCTGTGTAGCTGGAAAACAGAAACAGAAGTAATTTTTGTGAACTTGCTTATGAATTGCCAGAGAATTGGGGAGAAAAGGAAATTTAAATGTGGGTTTTCTTCATTTTAGAGCAAATTAAGAAGAATATGGTTTTTTAGTTCTTTATATATTTTAGTCCACTGCATTTTAGGAAGGTTATAATTGTATCAACATGGAAGAGAAATCTTTCTGGGAGAGACACACAGTATGTTGTTGTCCAGCATGTGTATTGGTATTGATGTCTCCAGGATTATAACCCTGATAGAGTGCAGAATGAAAGCCAACTGGAGCTTTGCAATTTTAGAGAGAAATTATCAATGTGGTGACAGGGGCGAGGTTGAGATGAGTTTGCTGAGATGCTTATGAAAAGCACCAGTCTAAATGGCATTTCTCATCATAGCTGAGTTCTCAGACAAACTCTGAAATGTTCTTATTGTTATCCTGAGTAACTGAGTAAATTGGACAGAATTAATGTTTCTGAGTCATGGCTTTAGGAAATGACAATTGCTTTTACATGCTCAAAGAAATGCAGTCTTTTTGCTCTTTTGCAGCATTTTATCACAATCAAAGCTTGTACCAATATATGTCTTTAGTTTGATTTCTGTTCTCATGAACTTTGTGGAAATGTACAGTTGAGGCAAGAGCTACCATGGACAATAATGAAATTTTATATATACATCCCCCAACCCCCTTTTCTAACACCCCAGTTCTAATTATGTATGTCGTCTCCTACTGCTTCCTCCTTTTGTCCTTTTAATTATCCCTGCTTCCTCTCTTTACTGTTCCTAGCAACTGCTGCTAGGAATTTCCTTGGAATGGCTGCTGGACTTCCTTTACACATACACACACACAAGTGAGTTAATGCCACCTTCTGCTCCACAAAGCACACTTTGAAGGCTCTTTGGGAGAGTAGCAGTACAACAATTAAGTATTTTTGTTGGCACACTGTCTGAAAATAGCTTGCTTTGACTGTCTCTGCAGCTGGTTTTGAAGTGTAGTTTCTTATCTTTCTGGCAAGATGGTGACATCTTCCTGCAATTTTGTGTAACCTGTGCTGAATTAAGAGATCAGTAGTAACTTGTAGCACTCTTATTAGGAGCTAAATGTGGTCCTCTATTACCATGTTGAAAATATATAAAATCCTTTAATCTTAGCACAGACATTCAGTAAATAAGACCTCTGTAATAATTTAATGTGGTTCATAAAACTGAGCCTGATACATAAAACTGAGCCTGAACAACTAAATAAACTATTTAGTGCAACACTACACCCAATGTCATGCCTGTTGCCATTTCCCCTTCAAAAAGAGGCTGTGCTCAGATCCAAGAATAGCAAGAGGCAGGTCTGTGGCAATGATGGCAAAAGAGGGTCACAATGGGCAGCTAGCTGACATGGCTGCTGACCTGGAAATCCCCACAAAGCTAATAGCTCACATAGCTCACAGCCAGTATGTCCAAAAAGCTGCTCTTGGACTGCTGAGAGGCTTGTGCTTAGGAAAGTGGCATTTCTATGGGTTTTTCAGATTGCACATGTGCTTTCTCTTCTGTAATAGCTGGGCCTTATGCCTTGGATTTGCTCCTTTTGCTGTGCCCTAAATAGCTACATCCCCCTAGAGTTTCTCAGCTCCCTCTCCACTTTCACCATCAACATGATTTCCCTGCACTTTGCCCTGTAGCTCTTCAGAGCCACCATGCTCCAATTGCTGCCTGCTGTTTTCTTTAATGTTTCTAGTCTGTGTATCTTGCCAGTCTCCTCTCCCTGGCCCCATGTGCTCTGTGGGACCTCACAGGGCAGTAGCTCATGTCCCTAGTCCTCCAGCCTGGGGGCAGTGAAAGGAGAGCCCAGCTGAGCATGCTGTCAATTCAGCCTGTGCTATCTAATGTGCTTCTGCTGTGCATCAAACAATTGGCTAAAGCACACAAAATTAGATGCCAAGAGGATGCTTTTTTATTGTTTCCCTGCTGTTTATCAAGCCAAGCTTTGCAGATCCAAGGTGCAGCAGAGCCGGGGATGGAAGGGGGATGGAGTGGAAGGAATTACTGATTTCTTCTGTCGCTGCTCTCTGTGCCCCCTGCTGCTGGCAGGGAGGGCAGGCAGCCCCAGCAGCCCCTGGAGACAGCACTGAGTCCTGCTGTGTGCTCCTATGTGATTAAGGCCTTTTTTTCCCCAGTTCCTTGTTATTTGCAATGTTTCTAAAATTGGGAGGTTTGTAGATGGGGAAGCAAGGCTTGGTTCTAGGTCGGAGGGTAAACAATGTGGGTTGAAATACTGCACTCTTCTGAACACTTTTTATTTTAAGTGACCTTCTTAGGTGAGTTTAGTTTTCGATTTTAAGTTCAGCAAGTATTGGAAAAAACCCCAACAAAACCCAACACCACCACTCCCTCCAAATCCCACCAAAAAAAAAAAAAAAAAAAAAAAAAAAAAAAAAAAACAAAAAAAAATATCCAAGACATCCAAAACCTCTGGAAAATCCCATGGAAAATGAGCTAGAGTTTTGATTTTTTAATATTCTGACTGTGGCTGCTGTTATTCTGGTCAAGTACTGGCTTCTTGTTCATGCTCAAAAAGCAGAGAGCTAGGAAAATTTCAGTATGTAGGTAGTGTTTAAGTTCTTTGCCAAACACGAGTATTCTCAGCTGTCTGAAATTTTGGGCAGTGGGAGTTTCAGTAATATTGGAATTTATGAGGTAGTTTTCAAAGACAATAGCTAAAGTGCAACCTCTAATTACCCTAAAAACCTCCTTCTGAACAACAGAAAGCTGCTTTTTAAAACTCCATTTTAAAAGGAAAAATATGTGTTGAGGAATTGTTCTGCCTTTAGCCCACTGAAGTTTGAGGATGGTGAAAGAGTTTTCCAAAATCCTGCTGTCTGTTGGCTGAGTTGGGATCAAAATAAGCTGTTCTGAAATGATTAAGAACTTGATTGTTTTAAGATGAAATTTTCATTGTTTCTCTTAATGTGAAGTTGCAAACAGCTCTTGTAAATGTCTGAGCAAATGAGGATCAGGAAGTGAACAAAAGAGAAATGAGATAATGAGAAAGTGGTGGCTGATAGCTTTCTTTGGTTTGTGAATTGATCTCATTAGGCTTTTCTTAATAAGTAAAACGTGCTGAAATCAAGTATTGGAATACAAGCTCGATGAGAAATGAATGTAACTCTTTATTATATTTTTGTGAATGGGATAGGACAAGAGGCAATGGGCAGAACTGATACACATGAAGTTGTACCTGAATATGAGGAAGAACTTCTTTACTGTGCAGGGGACTGACCACTGGAACAGGTTGCCCAGAGAGGGTGTGGAGTCTGCCTCACTGGAGATAGTCAAGAGCCATCTGGACACAATCCTGTGCCACGTGCTCTAAGATGATCCTGCTTAAGCAGGGAGGTTGGACCAGATGACCGCTGTGGTTCCTTCAACCTGACCCATTCTGTGATTCTGTGACAGTTAATTGTGTTTTTGATGCAAAATAGGAATGTTTTTGCTAGGCAGGATGTAGCTCTTGAGATAATTTTAATGTTCTATAAGATAAAACAGAATTCAACTGCCTAGTAACATGCTAAATATAATTATTCCCTTCTTTATGGTGTTTTAGGAGGGTTTAAGTAATTTTGTCCTGTAAAGAGGCATTTAAATGACTCTGACTTCTGGTTTCATTTAAAAGTATTAGAAAATTGTGCTGTTGGGTAGTCACCAGATAGCAATGTGATAGAGATAACAGAGATAACATTTACGAGTGGTATGTCAGCAAGCTAAAATCAGGAAAAAGCCAGTAGTAAGAGTAAAATACTGGTTTTATATGTTGCTGCATGTATTTGAAAAAACCAGTTACCTTACATACAATAGGAAAGCTTGAACTTTCTCATCAAGGAACTGCCACCAGGACACATGACAATCCAGGAGAGAAAAGCTGAGTGTGTTCAGAAATATTAAAGACTTTTTGGATGTGTTTGTTCTTGGCTGCTGCCAGAATTGGCATGGGTGACCTCAGCAATTTTTCATTGCCCACTTTCCTGAGGTTTTGGGACCCAGTGCTGCAACTTGCATACTAATAAATTGAACTAAATAGAAATTGTATAAATACATAATTGTTTAAAAAAAAAAATCAGAATACTGCAGTGAGTGTGTACAGATTTTTCAACTACTTGATTTCATTGTGTTACCTCACCTGTCCCTTTTTTTTCTCTCAAAAAACAATGCAAGCCCCCAAAGTGGTCCAGAGAGAGTCACTGGACCTGATCTAGACTTCATGGAAGAGGTAGAAGAACTTGCAAAGGAATTTATTGATACTACAGAGAAAGCCATGGCCTTAGAAAAGCTATGGGAAGAAAACTCAAGGCTCTCAGGTAAGCTGTGATTTTTCTAAAAATTAATTTCTCTGCCTATTGGTTAGTGATAGCCATCAAACAAAATAATAGCTAACAAATGTTCTTAAAAATAAAATTAGGCAACTGAAATTTTAGCTGATCTTAAAAAAGACACTTTTATGATTACAAACACTGTGGCCATTAAAGTTATCAGAGAAAAAATATAGCTTTCTAAAACTGTGCTCTTGTATACTTGAGAGTTATAAAAATGCTGAGAGGAAAGCTTAAAAGATAAGGATTATAATCAGAGTACAAGGTTACTTGGTCTAACCATGCATTCAGAAGTAGTTTATGAAGATTTAGCTCTCCCTCCCTGTGTTTTTCTGTTGTACTAAACAGTATAGGAATGGGAAACAGCAGTAGCTCACAGCTGGTGACCTTCAGTCTTGCGCAGAAAGGGTGAGACTGGCAATAGCAGGGTCTGAGTCTCCTGTTCCATTTCCCCCCACACTGCACAGCCTTGTTGCTGTACTGGGGGCATTGAAGACCTCCCACTACCCTGTGTCTCTGGCTGAGTTTTCAAGCAGAAAGATTTAGGTGAAATCACAGTTTGCATGCTTGGCTGTCTGGTAGCTAGGACAGTCATGTAGTGTTGGTATGATGCTTTTGCCTCTCTAAAAAGTTGAACAGTAAGCAATATCTTTAAAATTGTTTTTGTGGTTACAGTAAAAGTATTGGGAAGCACAGAAAATCAAATGGACCACTATCTTTGGGATATTAGTTGCTTCATGTGCCTTTGTTTTCTAGAAATCTCCTTTGTGCACTGCTTGCTCTTGCTTATAATATTGATTCTTCTAAAGCTAATAATGCTTATCTTTAAAGGAAAATATTTAATTTTACAGGGCTTCATAACATCACCACTTTTCTTACTGTAAGTATTTCTACAGTCTATTTCTAGATTACAGTTCTGGGATTTGAGGATCTTTATTATAATAGTTAGAAATTTGTATCCTGTCAAGTTTAAGTAGACTATCTTAAAAAAAAAAGTGTTTGAAGGAAAAAAATGGTGTCTTGTAAATTTGATAGGTGTTGAGTGGTTTCTAGGTTACTTATTTAAACCAGTCCAGGTTGTTAGTAGCTAATATCCACAACTATTTGAAGGATGTTTGTTTATTAGGAGCAATTTAAAAGTGCATCTGTCAGATGTATTTTTTTCCATATTTGATTGATTGTTACTGCTACTTCATGAAATTTAGATTTCCAGTTTATAACTTGAAAATAGATGATATTTTTTAATTGCTCATAAGATGTCATTGATTGAAAGGAGCCATAGCAATATGAAATTTCATTTCTGGAATGGAATATAGAATAGAAAGAATGGATTTATCAACATTAAGAAAGTATTAAGTTGACAGTAGATGATGATTATTAGAAACAGAGCTTGTATATGCACAAGCTTCCTTTTGTATAAGGCATGCTCATGTCACCATTATGCAAAAAAGCCCCAGTGAGACTTTAATTGAGAGTAGCCAAGACCACATAATGAAAAAAATGTCATAAATGCTGCTTTGCATAGGCATCATATTGTGTAGTCCTATGAAAGAAGTTGCTTTATCCCAGGAAGTTCATCTTTAAAGAGCCATTTTTATAAGCTGTTATTTGAGACCCCCCCCCAAGTCCTGCAAAGAGCTGTGGTAAGGATGGCAAGGGCTGAGCAGTCCCCTGATCTTTATACCCTAGGCTTAGAAATTCATTGGGGGCTTGAGAGCTCAAAGATAATCTTTCCCTTTGTTACACTTCTGAGCAGAACGAGATGACTTAGCTTTACTTCCAGCTCCATTTTTCCATCAGAACAGAGAGACATATCAGAAAAAAAGCTTCCATGAGTTCAAAATACCACCAAAATAATGTGGTATATTGCCAAATCTAGAGGTATGTTTCCACTTCAGAAAAATATTATGAATAGTTTGAAATTTAAGAGGGTCAGGAAAATAACAGGCACTTTTTTTTTTTTAATTTTTATTTTTTCTTCTGTTATTGGAAGTGTTGCATGTGATTTTTATATTTTTCCTCCTAAAGATGGATTTGAATGAAGCAGAGAAAATTATTTCTAGAGCAGAAAAGCTGTACAATCAACCATATTTATGGAACCTTCTGCATTCACTCCCTCATCTTGAACTGAACAGCTTTTATACAGAAGATGAGTTAGCTACCATAACACAGTTTCTAAAAGTTATTCAAAAGTAAGTACTTTCCCATGCTTGAAAGTGCTCTGTTTTAAAATTTTATCTGCAATTCCTGTTCTTCTCACTGTCTACTTAATAAAATAAGCATCCTTTACAATGTAAAGAGGCTAAAATTTTCTTCTCTTTACCAGATTTTGCTTTTATAAAACTGTGTTAGGAAGTTTCACGCACGCTGATTCCTTTATAACTGTGTTTTACATCTCTGCCAAACTCAACAGAGATGCCCTAGGAGTCTTTGATAAGCAGCTCCATGTTAGCAATGCCTGAAATTAGGCCATCACATAATATGGCTTTGAACCTTGTAATGTATTTTGGGGGCCTTTGAAAGACAGAACATATATGTATGAATATAAGAAAATAATAGTTTTGATCCCAATCAGATCTGAATGTATGTAGCACTTGGTCAATATCAGGAAAATTATTCAGTTTTGTTTCTTAAGCCTCTTGCTATCAAAATAGCTTTAGGCATTCTCTTGCAAGAAATGAAGCAGTAAGAAAAAACACCCCAGAGACTGAATTCTGAATCAGGTAAAGGACAAATGGGTTACGAGGAAGAGATAGAATTAAAGCATAAACCAAGACATATACCTACAGGAATTTTCAGTAAAATAAGGTAATTGCCAGTTGAAAGTCAGATATGTATTTGCCAGGGTAGGCAGTTTGTTGTAATAGGTTGGTAGGAAATTGTCACTGGAGTCAAATAACATATCATAAGCAAGAGAAGCCCTCTGAACCAGGGTGCCTGTGCAAGACTTCCATGTACCTCACTAGCCTCAGGACATGGGGAAGCAGGGACCCAAAGATCATGAATGAGAAATTGCTGTGCTATTCTGCCATCCTTTATCAACCCACTGTCTTTTTTTTTTAATTAAAAAAAAAAAGCCAAACCACAGAAAATAGCTCCCCACCCAGGTCAGAAGGATATGATAACTTTTTTCAAGCTGGGAAATAAGTTTCTCTTGCAATATGTGTACTGTACCTATGTTGGTGCTTGATTTTGAAAATTTATTTATTTTTCCCTTATGACTGAGTAATTTGTAACCTTATTCCAGCTTGTTCTCTGAGCTATTAACAGCCAAAGCCACATAGGAGACTCAGATGTTTACATATGGGTTTTGGTGTTTTTATTTACTAGGGGTTTTTTAAGATTTCTGTGTCCTTCAGTGACCAAATTTACCCTCATTAATGCAATTTGGAAAGCAAACCACAAAACCCAATGTTTATTTCTTAACTAGTTTCATATTACTATAGTACATTCTAGTGGTCCTTTCTAAGGCAGAATTTAGTCAGTAGAAGGGTTCTGAATTTACATTTCCCACCTTCAGGTCTGTACTATGTTTTGCTGTATCTCTCAGAGATACTTAACAGAGACTTTTCACATCTACATGACCAGCTTTGTGGTTTTGTGGTAGAGGTGGTTTTTTGTTTTTTTCCCCTTCTTTTCATAAATGTTGGAAACTGATGAGCCACTCTGGAAAACTGGATTCTTATTTGCATAGTAAGAAAGGATTTCTCCATAGGAAATAACTGGTAAATTTGACATAAATTTTAAGTCGTAAGTTACAGTTAAATTAACAGAGAAATTTTTTTCACAGGTCAGGTGACGGAGACTTGCAAGCAATTCAATAGATATATTTTTATAAATGCATTCTGTAATGTACTTTGTTTAACCTCTTGTGAAAATAATTATTATGTCGCTTTAAAAAACTTTTCCTGCAGATTGATGGGAAGTAAAATATAAGTATTCTGTGTTGATCCTGCCTTCTTGTGGGGATAACAGAGAATGTTTGGGATAGTTTTGCT
>WBNO01016630.1:0-19226 GCA_013400575.1 Peucedramus taeniatus
AATAAAATAAAATAAAATAAAAGCACAACATTTGTTTATGAAATAAACTTGCTGTGCACAGGGTGCTTTTCAAAATGGAAATCATACTTGTAATATTTTAGATTTTTATTTGAAAATACACTTTTTAAGAAATCACTCCTCTTCCTTATGCATCTTGAATCCCATCCATGTTTCAGAGATAACATATAAGGAATACAATAACTCTTTCTAATTGACCTAATTTTAAAATACATTTTTCATAGTGTTTAATAGAAAACATTATATTACACTGAAATGAAAAAAAAAAAAAAAAAGAAACCCATAAGTAAACATGTAGACAATGGTATATTCTATACCAGAATTAAGGTTCTGTGACCTAAACAGTAAAATCAAATTTGTAAAAGTTATGAGGTTCAGAGAAGGGCATGATATTCTGACTGAGACATGTTAATTATATTACTTAGCCACCTGTATTTTAAAGAAATATAATTTATGATCTAATTTCAGATTACTGGTGAGCTAGTTTTGCTCGCATGACAGCAAACAAAATATTTTTTTTAGTATATGCACCAATATATGATTAGTTATATTGGTCACAAAGAGAAATTACCTTTTTTCCTTTTTTTTCTGTAATACGGGCCAAAAAGAATTGCTGGGATATGCAGGTTTTTACTTTTATTGGTACATAAAACTATATGAATTTTTTGGTTTTAATTAAAAAATTAAAATTTCTTGTACTCAGAGTGCCAGATCTCGATAGCATCAAAAAATCCATTTGCTACTTAATTTTTTTTCCCCTCTGGATTTTATGAATTACTGACTTGATCTTAGACCTTTATTTAGTTCCATAATGGTTATCCTATAAATTATATTGCTTAAAGCTCTGTGGATATTTGGTTCACATAGCATCAGTCAGGTCACAAACCCAGACAACTTCGGAAACTATCTAATAAATAATGTGGTGGAAAGAAGTGATAGATGCAGCACAGTGTGCAACACAAAGCTCATTTACCACATTTCTTAGACTAATCAAAGTTGTTTATGCCAGAGGTCATTTAGCCCATTGTATAATATGGTGGTAAGAAACTTCATTAATCAATAATGTTTTCAAAGCTAAAAGTCCCACTTAATTGCTGTTTAATGCTTCTTTTGTTTGTGTGTTTTGCCCTGTGTTGTTTTTCTGAACAGGAGACATAATAAGGTACCAATGTCAGCCAGGCTTTACGCTGGTTGGTAATGAGATTCTGACATGCCGTCTAGGGGAAAGACTTCAGATGGATGGAGCACCACCTACTTGTCAAGGTTTTTTCCTTTTTATTTCCTGCTGCCAGACCAGTTCAGTGGTGATTCCTTAAATAACTTCTAAATCTCTTTACATAAGACAGCATACTGAAACTCTTTCAGACTTTTGATAATTTATCCCAATATAGCACTCTTTGTTTTCTTTTAGATATGTCAGATAGTAATGTGAAATAATTAGTAATCTTTTAATGAAATTCACAAGTTAAGAGGGCTGCTACTCTGTGAAAATAATTTTACAATTTTTTTTTTCAGCGAGTCTGGTAAATATTGAGACTAATTTTCTCTACAACATAATAGCATGAAAATTTATATGGAAATTTCAAAAATGCTAAATTAACATAGAATGGATTTGGGTGAACAAGCTCACAAAATAATTTGTGCAGTTTTAAGTACTTGCGTTTTTCATTCAATGTATTCTAAAAACCAGGTTTTCTGCGTGTGTGTGTCTGTGTCTGTGTGTGTGTGTGTGTGCGTGTGTTTGTTCACTTTTCCTCTTTTTGAGAACTGCAAACAGAGAGATAATTCCATCTCATTGTTAATGTCAAAACGATTACAATCCTGCCAGCCATTAACATCACACTTTAAGCCAGTCTTTATTAAGCTGAAATTTGATGTGTTATGGTAGAATATAATTTTTCCTTAATTTAAAAAAAGAAGTGAGATTTTTCTTTCATACCAAACTGATTATGGAACACATAAAGATTGGCCTTGCACATGCTTCATTAAAAAAATGGAATCTTTTTGCAGTTCCAGCGATGGGCATGAGTTTATGTTTTCCTACTAATTCTTCCATCTATATCTAGAAGGTTAGATAAGGACCTAGAGTTATAAACATGTATGATGAAGCTTTTTCGGGAAAAAATACGAAACCAAAACATCACAACCTCATAAAAGTATAAGTTATGTAAACAAAAGCCATTTTGAATTCTGCTAGTTTTTGTGATATTTCTTTGTGATCTGTCTGCTCCTGAGCTTAATATTCTAACATCTACAGCATGATTAAAATACTTTCCGAAATCAGTCACAAAAAGGGCATTTGATTTATATTTGTATTATAAGAAAAATAATGCCATCTGTTTTTTTCTACCAATCTGAAGTTTTGATATCTCCTTCTCCAGTAATTTTAATTCATTAACATATCCATAAAACACTCATGGTGAAAGATTTATTAGGCAATAGTAAATTAATTGTGACTAAATCTACTAAATTTACAAGTAAAACTTTGATATTTTACTGTTTCTTACCATTTTCTAAAATTATAAAATAGTGCACAATATAGATGTTAAGAAATTAAACATTAGCATATTAGTTTTTAGGACTTTATTGTTGCTATAATATTCACATAAGCTTTCAGCTGAGAATTAAAAAAAAATCTTGTATAAATATATTCTTTTCCTCCATTCCTGGAAACCTGGAAGGGTCTACTCTTACAACTGAATAAGCTTTTTTCCCCTGATTTTATAAACAAAACTATGCAGAAGTCAAAATCATTCACAGCACTGAGTGTAATTCTTAAAAATGCAAAGTGAAATTGAAATGTGAGCTTCATAAGAACTTCTACACTGATAATTTCTGAAAATCCAGACATTTAGCTAGATACAAATGTGTCTAGAAATAGCTTCCAACACCCCAATTTGAATCTAAATCCTAACTTGGCAGACATATAGCACTTAATAGGTGAAAAACCAAAGTAGCCTCTAGGCATTGCTTTAAATGTTAAAATGATATAATATTAGATAGGGAAAATAGAGACATATGTGCTGATCCTGAGGCATTCTCTCAGTGCATGTTGCTGAAGGCATATTTGTATTCAATGCTGAATCCAAGACAAAAACTCAGGAATGATGACTTCATTTACCATAGCTAATCTTTTATCTGTCAGATATGAATGCTAAGCATTAGTTCCAATGATAAATATTAAATCAATGCTCTTATAATTTCTGTTTTAAGCGAATGAAATTAACATGGTCCTCAGAGTTAGATTCAGAAAATTAAAAAGGAAATTGCAAAGGAATTACAAAATTGTGTTAAAAATGACCAGTCCAACTGGCAACCTAGAATAATTTCTCAGGACCATAGTTTCTTTTATATTTATTTATATGATGTCTAAGTTTGAAGGTCACAGTATATAAGTTAAATTTCAATAATGAAAGATGAATAGAGAGCTTTGTGGAATCTAAAGACAGCAAAAACACATGCCAAGAAAATTCTGTGCCTCATGGTTTTATTATATCACATTGGTCTATGGGTAAGCTACCATACTCCATTGTTCAGAGCATAACACACTATATAAGAGTCACTTTCAAGGACAAGTCTCAGTTCTTCTGTTGGTTCATATTAGTATTAGTTTACTAATTCTTTTCACTGGGTAGAGCATATGTTTGTTTTTGAACTTAATACTGTTAATTCCTGATGCTTTAACCTTGTGCATATGTTATATGCTTTAGCCAGTATAGTGGCATTTGATTGAATTTTTCTTTAATTTTTGACTTGAGATAAATTGATACCTACATCCAAAATCAATCCATAAGTAAATCTGAAGAATGCTGCTGAGCAAAATTTAAGTAACAACATATTAGTCTTGAATCTAATATATTGCAGTAAAGATATACTAGACAAATGAGGAATTCCTAAAGAAAATATTGAAGCAAACTATACTTAATATTTATTTGATAATTTTAATTATTACAGGTTAAATAGTCACTAAATCCCACAAGTTTAGCCAATTTCTATCATCTTATGTAGTTAAAATAGAGTATTGTCCAAACAATTCTTTGCCCTTATTTTTTTTTTTTTAATTAGCTCACGCTTTCAGGATGAAATGGACATTTTAGAGTAAGAAGATTCAACCTGTATTTTGCATCATAATAAGGGGACCCTGAGAAAATTCTTTAAGGGTATCTCTTAACTATATCTCAGACACATTTTCTCTGATTCACATGAAACTTAGCTACCCAATTCCCAAGGGAATCTGTTTAACAGAAAAAATCTTTAAATTCTCTGTAAAATTCCTGAGGGATGTTTAGTTGGAAATCCTGAAATTAAGGACAGTTTGTAAGGCAAAACCAGCTGCAAATAAATGAGTGCAGCCAGATTACTGCTATGCTCTTCCTGCCACACATTTTTGTATAAATATATGTCTGTATGTACATATAAAGCTGAGAGGATTACTGTGTTCATTTTCTTGAGATATGTATCACAACTGGTACAGCAATGTAGTTTGACATCCAGACTCCAGCCATATGAATTTTGCTAAGTGGGGTGGAGGTACTGTATTCCAGCTCTTCTTGAGTAATTGAAAAAAACACAAGACATGAGAAACAACTTTTGAAATTTAGCAACTAGATGCTAATTTGCAACTGAGATACAGGTTTTTTTTAAATGTATGGCAGATGCAGTTTTTCAAGTTCAGTTTGGATGCATTTGCAGAGGGTTGGACTAGATGATCTTCAAAACCTTTTTCTCTCCCTTTCTCTGCTTTTCTGTGTTCTTTATCTCTCTTCATAATCCAATAACTTTTTCAACATACATCTGATTTTTGTAATTGATGAGACAATGTTATTTCCAGTGTTCTTGAGAAAACTAAGATCCTATTATTTTTCTTGTGTAACTCAGGACTAACTCATTTTCATGTAGGAGTTAGTTGTCAGTACAAAAAGATTTCAAAGCTCCTGTATAGCAGTGTTATGTTCTGAATATACTGAAGGCATTTGTTCATATATCATGAAGCAAACATATTTTTTGAAAAAACTTCCAATAACATGGTAATGTCAACTATTTCTATTTAATGAGATGGTTATTCTTGTAGACCTAGTAAATCCAGATAAATTCAAAATTAAATCCCTTCATCATATTTTAAATCACCATGTTACTCAATTTAAGGAAATAGAATGAGTAATGTAGTTCTTTTAAACTCAGGAAAATCTCGTGAATCACATAAAATATAAATAATGGGCTTTAGAATTTTTTGCCAATTTTTCTGTTTCACAGTGCTCTGTCCAGCCAATGAAATGCGTCTGGATTCAACAGGCGTGATACTGAGCCCTGGATATCCTGACAGCTACCCAAACCTCCAGATGTGTGCGTGGACCATTACTGTGGAAAAGGGTTACAATATCAGCATGTTCTTTGAATTCTTCCAGACAGAAAAGGAATTTGATATACTTGAGGTTTTTGATGGTAACTATAGGATGCATAACTTTGGATGATACCTTGTCTATATCATTGTTTTTTTTATATTGCCTCTGATTACTATTGTTTATGCATATCATCATTTTTCAGTATAAAAAAATCTAGGCAATTATTTTGATTTGTCATGATAAAAAGAACTGCTGGATTACTTTATTTTAAAACTATACTGCATGTTATCCTTAGAAATAATTTTTTTAGCAAATATAGAGCTTCCAGTTATAATTTATTTCAATTTTTAAATTCAAATTCATTTGCAATTTTCTTGAAGGATGTTTTGCACGTATGTTAATTGTGTTCATATGTTTTATTGTATGCTATTTTAAACTTTGTAACTCCTTTTTTCCTTCTTTTTTTTCCTTCCTTTGTACCAAGGACCAAATAGTCATAGTCCATTGCTCATCTCTCTCAGTGGGGACTATTCATCTTCTCTAAATATAACCAGCAATGGCCATGAAGTATTTCTCCGGTGGTCAGCAGATCATGGCACCAATAAAAAAGGTTTCAGGATAAGATATATAGGTATGCAAATGTGACTTTATATAATGTGCATAAAATTTCAATGTGGAACATTTGTTTATGTGAAAAGCTTATGTAATATAAGCTATGTTTGGTATTCTTAATTAACCAAACTGAAAGGAAATCCAATCTGTTCTATATATATGAACCTAATGGCCCTCATCTTGACAGGAAAAAAAAAAACCCACACATGTACTCTGTAGAGAACTAATAAAGACAGGGCTTTAAAATGGCATAAGCCAGTACTAAAGATAAAAGAAGCAGCTTCCCCCTTCTCTCTCCCATTTATTTGCATTTGTGTGATGCATAATGGGGTGTTTTTCTAACTAGATCTTTATGCAATTCATCATTAAGAATTTTGGTGGGACAGGGGGAAGCATTGCAACAAGGCAGGAGTCAACACCTATAAAGTGAAAAAATATGAGCCCCTGAGGGTTGAACTCTTTAACTTAAGGTTCAACAGAAGCAGCAATCAACATTAAAAGAGATAAATTAGTATGTAAAAAAGCCAGTATTTTTTGTGTTTTTAATTCAAATTAATATATTTATGAATAGTGTGGGGAAATGGTACCTGACAAAGGTAGATTTTAGTAAAATTGCTTTTACAGAATTATTATATAATATTTTTTTGCTGGAAAAATATTTTAATTAGTCAAGCTAAAGTAGATTTGTTGCAATTTAGAGCAATTGCACAAAATCTGCATTTGAATTTTTTTTTGTGATGACCAAAGATATGAAATGCACAGAAGGAATAGTACTGGGGATAGTATCTGTAGATATTAGATAAGTTATTGGCATAAAAGCTGTTTCATTTCATGAGGTGGATAAAGAAATAAAGAATAAATATAAAATTTTTTCTGCTGTGTTTTTTTTGGTTTTTTTTTTTGTTTGTTTGTTTGGGTTTTTTTATTTTGTTTTTTTTTTGTTTTCCTCAATTTTTGGCTACTTCATAATTGGAGAAAAAATTATTACATAATAAATAATAAGTCGTATCAGTTTCATCTTTCCCTTTAGGAGAGGAAAGTTTTCTCAGATTTAAAATGTTTGTTGTTCATTAAGTAAAATTCACTGTTTACTAGGCATAAAAAAAAATATGGTATAGATTTTAATTTCCTGTAGTCTGTTTTGGATCTGTTAAAAGAGAAGGGAGAGAAAATTCTTCAAAGTCTTTCCTTACAGGCAGTGAGAGAACTGTTGAGGTGCAGACAGGAAATACTTGCTAGTGATCTGTTTCACACATAAAATACTGGTATGTCTCTGTATCTTTGGTTCTTTCAAGAAAATGTAAGTCAGGAGACATTTAGTGTAAGGAAGAAAATACTTTCATAGTATTTGGTCTGAAAGATATAGCAGTAGTTCTAATTCTGCTCTTTAATATGTTTAATAAATATTTTTTGTAAACAAACAGCCATATGACTCCATTCTGGTCAGAGGAAACTTTCACATGAGAAAAACATTGACCTGAAGTAAGTCACGAGATATGGAAAAGTTCAAAGTGTGAGTGAAGCAGCAATTCTCTATTTGCCTGAGAAAATAAGTATCAAGTTATCAACATTTCTTCAAAGCATAAAGGAAGCACTCGGAAGCAAACTTCCAGAGCAGTATTCTTTCCTACAAAAAGGGAAAACGGCCTTTATGGCGAGCAGCCATTAATAAAATTAATCAGAGACCAAGTTAAACTTTTACAGAAACAAAATTCATTTTAAAGTGGTTACCAGGTTACAAGAGCCTTCTGGTCCACTCCTATGATGAGACAGCCAAACCTAAATTACTTGGTACTTAATGAACAAGGGAGATAAAGGAAACATAATAAGTAACCAGTATTTAATGTCAGATTTGTTAGGTACATGAATAATTTCAGATTATAAAAACTGTAACTCTTAGAGATACTTTTCGCTCTCATATTGAGTTATGATTTTTTTTCATAGTCTCTAGATAAGACTTCTGTAAGACTTAATGTGTTCTAAATAAATCAACAGCTAAAAGCGGATTCAGTATTTTTGCCATGGATTTATGGTGATAGTCATAAATATCATTAAAATATATTTTTAATGTTTTACTTCACTTTAGTTCAATGTATCACTGAACTTAAATGAAGGACCTTATTTAGGACCAGAAAAAAGGACTATGTAAAAAGAGTTATTTTCGGGATGTACTAGTTGCTTCCTTATTTCAAAAATTTGTATACTACTGAAATGTATACAATTGCAATAAATTTCATCATAAACTAAATTTTAGTAGCTTATCTGATTTAAAAAACAGATTGTAAAAAAAACCCAATCCTCAAAGCTATATCTAATTATAAAAGTGAGCTATCACTCTATTTTATTGGAGTCTACTGAAACCTGAACCTTGTAAATAGCTTATAAAGCTCTATTTTTATCACCTTTATATTTTGTGAAGTTGGTCAATGCATGCATTATCACACATAAAATACAACTTTAAGCAATGGCTCCTCAGTGTCGGATCAGATGTCCACTGAGTTCAACAAGAATTTCTCAAGAATTGCTACCTGCATTCTGAACACATATTTTATTCCTTTAATATTTCTGTTTAAAGCTCTCTACTGCAGCACCCCAGAGTCGCCCCCGCACGGTTTCATTGTCAGTCAGACAGGCGGACAGCTCAACAGCATGGTCCGCTGGGCTTGCGACCGCGGCTTTCGGCTCATTGGGAAAAGTACTGCCGTGTGCAGGAAGTCTCCATATGGGTATTACTCATGGGATGTTCCAGTCCCAGCTTGTCAAGGTAAATTCTTTTGTTTAAAAAAAAATACCCTAAGAAACTTTCTTTTTCTTCTTCTAATGTAAGCCGTCAGTTTTCTGACTTAAAATGAATAGAAGGGAAATACTTTGTGGTCATGCTGCTGTGCCAAAATTTTTCAACCTCATAGAAACAAATGGACTTCTAAGAAACAGTATTTCAAGAAGAGCTAATAAGACTGACATGCAAAAAAAATGCTTTAACGTTCAGTGAGAATATTTAAGAACTTCATTTTAGTCTAATAATAAGTTCTAAAATTTCATGTAAGTCTTCAAAATGCTGGTGTTCTTTGAGAACTAATATAATTAAGGTTTTCCAAGGACTGTGTATATTTTTTATGTATATCTTTGGAATTCGAACTATGTTCTGACGTTTGTGGAAAAGGAATAGATTTTAATGTTTCAGTTAGACTAACAATATTGCCCAAGCTGACATACATATAATGACCAAACATTTCTGTGATTGATCTATTTTTAGGGAAATTTGGATATTTCTTATTTGTCATTTTTTTCCTGTCAAAGTATCTGATGTGGCAATAACTTTTTCTGATATTTTTACATTTTCCCCTAACTAAAAGGTAATTTTCATGGAATCATACAAGGGTTTTCTTGGAAGGGACCTTAAAAATGTACTTCCAATCCCTCTGGTGGAAGGGACCTTAAAGATGTACTTCCAATCCCTCTGGGATGGGCAGGAACACTGTTTACTCAACCAGGTTGCTTAAAGCCAGTCCAGCCTGGCCTTGAACACTTTCAGGGATGAGGCATCCACAACTTCTCTGAGCAACTTTTCTGTGCAAGTTTACATAAATGTGAAATTCAGCTCAAACCTGCTGTAAACTAAAATGTCATTGGGTGACCCTTGGGAGATCTGTTGTTTATATAAAAGTCTGTTATCAAGCATTGCTGGTTTGCATCTTCTTTCTTAAAAATTTAATGTTAAGGGAGGAATATATTTTTCTTGTGCCACAAGATTGACTGTTAACATGGATAATATGACTCAAAATTTATCAAGTCACTAATGGAGATTTTTGGATACTGAAGGAGCAAGATATAGAACATCTCAGGTCGCAGCTAGAATATATCTGATATATATTTTACTCATTGGTGAAAAAGACAGAATGTGAATTGTGTGCATTACGTGAATAAGCAATATTGTAGAATTTTGTTGGTGCTTAGGATTGTAATCAATGGTGTTTACATGTTGCAATTATTTTTCAAATGGATATTAATTTTATGCACTGCTGAATGCTGGCCCTGATGTAACACAGTGGACATTGTTCAGGCAACTCTAGTAATTGTCTCAAAGCTCTTATTATCATTAATGTGCTTCTGAAGGAAGAGGTTAAGCTAGGCCAGTTATGCTGTAAAGAGAGTTACTTGGTTATACCTTGGTTGTACAAGAATATAGCTATCATCTTGGAATGGATAGTTTTGCCTAATCTGCTATCCAAGCTATTGAGGAATTTAAGAAGTAATAAACATGGTCACATGTTTTCATTTTAGTGCTGTAGAAGTTGTTTCTTTCTTTGGTGATGGCAAGTGGAACAGTAGTTTTATCAGATGTTCAGTAAAAGATGGAAGGTGGACATTCTTGTTAATTTAGCTTGTCACTTTCTATCTCTCTGGGATCATGTTTTCATACCCTCTAGAGCTTTGAATTCAATTATAATTTCTTGCGGTCTTCAATTTCTTAATCACGGTTTTCTTATTTTCTTCTAAATGTGTGTTTGTCTCTACTTGCCAATAGATACTGTGACAGTCATTGTGTATATGTACTTATGGTTTCCAAGACAGCGTGATAGCAAATTAGACATAGTTTTCTGTGATCTTTTCAGGAGAGTGTGTCTGTACTGTGGTTTTTGGTTTTTCTTTTTCTTAAATTTCCGGTGGTGATGCAAGGGATTTTTTTTTATGGCAATGCAAGAATATTTTAACATTGATTCTTACATCTCTGTTCTGCAAGTTGTTATAGGATTGGTGCTTTACCTGTGTCTTAGCTCTGATTATTAGCTTTGGTACTGTGCCACACAGTTGTTATATTGCTTATGAAGCAAATCAGTTTTATGTCAGATCAGCTCCCAGTAGGGGCAAAAATAGATTGCACTCCTTTTTTTTCCCTAAGTATTTATACATAGTCTGAGAGGATTAACCTTCCTGTGTGGGCATGATAGGTACTTTCTTAGGGCTCAAGATTTGACTTCAAAGTAAGGTACTTCAGACTTAAATGTCTAAGCACTTTTTTTTTTTGGATCTGACCTACATTAGATATATGGTTTCAGAATGTGCAAAAGGGTTAGTTTTTATTTTTAGTCCCAAAACAGACAGAGGATTATTTAGAACCCAATCTTCTCTTAGTACATTATTTTTGTTAAAGAAAAGAAAATAGTAGCTTATACTTTTATTTGCAGTTTTCAACTTGCTTCTCTAAGAGATAGAGGAGCCAGCAAGGAGAGGTGCTATGCTGGATCTTTTTGTCAGCAACAAGCAGAGACAGATGAGGAATATAAAGCTGAAGGGTGCAGTGACTGTGAAATTCTAGGGTACAAAATCCTTAGAGCAGAGAGAAGGGTGGATGCTAGCTAGCCTTGACTTCAGAAGAACGGAATTTGGCCACTTCAGGGATTTACTTGGTAGAGTACCATGGAATAAAGCCTTAGATTTAAGGCTTTATAGACAAGGATAACTTAATATCAATAAGTTATAGTCAAACTTTCAATAGTTAATAGTCAAAGGAGCACTTTTTCCAAGCTCAGAAATGTTGCATCCTCAGAAATGTTGTCAAACAGAAAGTCAGGTAGAAACTTCAGGACAACTGCCTGGATGAGTAAGGAGCTCCTGAACAAAAAAAAAAAAAATTACAAAAACAAGGCCTTGAGAGGGTGGAAGTGAGGGCAGGCATCCTGGGAGGAATACAGACAAGTTGTCCAAGCAACTGTGGAGGTTAGGAAAGCTAGAGACTGATAAAATAAATCTGTCCAGGGTTGTCAACAGCTTTTAAAGATATATTGGTGATGAAGACTAGGCAAATTGTGGGCCCTGTCCAGAAGGATACAGGAGACTTGTCTACCTGGGACATGGAGATGGCTGAAGTACTCAGCAGTGGTTTTGACTCAGTCTTCACTGACAAGTGCTTCAGTCTTTCTTCAGAAGTCACGGATTACAAAAAGACGAGGGCTAAAAGAAGCCTAGAGGAAATCTGGAGAGGGACTTCTTACAAGGGTATGCAGCAATAGGATAGGTGGGAATGGCTTTAAAATGAAAGAGAATCAATTCAAATTACACATCAGGAGGGAATTCCTTACTCTGAAGGTGGTGAGGCACTGGAACAGGTTGCCCAGAAGAGCGGTAGATGCCCCATGCCTGGAAGTGTTCAAGTCCAGGCTGGACTGGGCTTTAACCAGCCTGATCTAGTAAATTATGTTCCTGCCTACTGCAGAGGGATTGAAACTAGACCTTTAAGGCCCCTTTCATCCCAGGCCATTTTATAATTCTATGAGTCAATATTTTAAAAGGGTATTTTCTTTCTGCTTTCCAGGTGGAAAAAATAGAATGTTGAAAGGTAATTTTAGTGATTTGCCAGAGGTCACAAAGTACAACTGATGGAAGAAATCTGAAAATAAACCATATGACAGAGAAACACAGAAACTGTGTTTCTCAGACTAGTGCCTTACTAATTCAGCCATGTTGGTCATATTTTTTTTCCCAGATATTTTCTATTCCCTTTCCTTTATTGTAATCTGCATTTTGAATTGTTAGCTGCAGAGTTATGAACCATTATTCTTACTTTTTATTTTCTCCATCAAAATGTAAACGCTTCATTGGATTCAATTCCCTAAAATTTTAAGAGAATTTATTTCCATGTTCAAAACACACATTAATGAGTTAAAAATTTTTTTTAATGAATTTAAGACTAGTGATTTTGCAATGCATAAGCTCTCTGAGGTCAGTGGAAATTTATATTGAAGACATAAAAAACTTTGTCTTTCTCTCTTCTCAGCAATATCTTGTGGAATTCCTAAAGCTCCACTAAATGGTGGGATATTAACTACAGATTACTTGGTTGGCACCCGTGTTACTTATTTTTGCAATGATGGATATAGGCTATCAGCCAAAGAGCTTACTACTGCAGTCTGCCAGCCCGACGGTACCTGGAGCAATCACAATAAAACACCTCGCTGTGTAGGTGAGTAACATGTAAAAAGTCTCTGGTGAGTAAAAACCTGTCTGTACATTTTTTTTATTTATCCATGGCACAAATCTTCACATGACTTAAACTTTCATTTTCATGTTACTTTAATCTATGAATTATTGCTGGTATTAAATTATTAAGAAATACATATGAAGTATATGTAACTAAGACATGCTGAAACTTAACAGCATAGGCAGAATAAGCATGCTAGAGCTTACAGAATACAATCAAACTAATAATTAATGTACAGTTAAATTAAAGTTAATGGTTGCACAGGTTATCTGCAAAAGTCATCTCTTCAGTGAGAGCTGCACAATTTCACGTACTTTTTGCTATCCAGAATTGCAAAACCTGTGATAATTGTTTGGAACTGATGCTTAGTATTTATATTCATACCATCATTATAGTCCTACAGCATTTAAACTTGGGGGAATATCACTGCAGGGAAAATGCATTTAACTCCCAAAATGAAGTGGATATCAGCAGTTACAAATGGGATATGAAAACCCAAGTGGTTGAAAGAGCGAAACAGGGATGTCAGTGTCTCATGCACATTAGGATTTGGATTATCTCACCCAATGAATTTTGGAAATTAAAGCAAATTAAGACTGGAGAATTGTCAAGGATTTTCCTCTTATCCCTTTTTTTTTTCTTCTTGTTCTTGAAAATTTCATTCTGCCATGATTTTTTCTCTTTCTAAAGAACAATTGAAAATAGAGAAAAGCAAAGAAGGAAAAAATTGTTATGCCTCATATTATTTTTTATTATATTAGTGTTGTAGAATGTTTTTTGTTCCATTTCTGGAGGAAGAACACTTAGAATTAAGAAATGAGACAAAAATATATAGCTGTTGAAAAAACTACCTGTATATGGATATTATTTTTTCTGTCACCAATGTACAGCCTCTCAAAGAAGTCTTTCATATCTCATAGACTTCACCTGGGTAGAAAAATAATTTCTCCATTTAAATTTACTTAAAATTTCACTACAGATTCTGATGTAAAATGTCACAGAAGGCCAACCTATAGTGAATTCAACCATGGTATAGCTCCTATCTACACCAACTGCATCACTCTGCATACACAGTCCCTTCTCTTTCTGGATGATTATTAATTAAATGAGACAATTCATACCCTCTAACCACAGGCAATTTCAAGTACAGCATTAGTTTTCAAAGATTATGTCACTGTGTTTAAAACACTTTTTAAAAATTTTTAATAATGGTATAGATTTTCCCAATTTGTCTATACTAAGCCACCAATAACTATGTCTTTTTGTTATTTTGGAAGTTGTTACATGTCCGAGCATCAATTCTTTTACCCTGGAACACGGAAGATGGAGAATAGTGAATGGTTCACACTATGAGTATAAAACAAAAGTAGTTTTCAGCTGTGATCCTGGGTATTATGGTTTGGGACCAGCATCCATCGAGTGTCTTGCTAATGGCACCTGGAGTTGGAGAAATGAGCGGCCTTACTGCCAAAGTGAGTAAATGTTTTAGCTGCATCTACTGTACAGATTTCAGGAAAAAATATTTTATTGGGTGAACTATAAATAATCTAATTTAGTATTCAAAACAGTAAATTGGAAAAGGGTTTCTTGACTGGAATTCCTGGGTATCCTAAGGGTTGTTATTTACAAATACAATGCATTAGATTTAGTGACAAGGACACATCTGTAGGCACACTTATGGAGTTTAGAGGTCACTAAATTTATAGAGGTACAAAGAAAATATTTTCCTATATGTTTATTGTAGGTCAGGAATACTGTAAAGTCTTGAAAAATGCAAAACCTTTGTATCCTACCTGCACACTTGATAAATAGAATACTCTCTCCTTTCAGGTAGTTACCATGTAGTGTGCATTTGCACATATCCACATCATTCCTACCATTAGCAGGTATGCTGATAACCTGCAATAATTAATTTTTAAAAAAATAAATAATTAATATTCAAATATTTAAACCAACAAACGATGTAGCTATAATTGTGTTTCCTTCCCCTACTGCTGTGAAAAGCACATTTCTTTATAAATTTACATTTAGACATCTCTTTTTAAAAACTGTGGGGTTTTGGTTACACTCAGAAGCTGCAAAACTCTTTCTCTTTATGGATCACTATGTGATCTACCCTCTGTCAGAGTGGGATACAACTGTGCTTTTGGTTCCTGTATAAAGATGTGTGTATCTGCATGTTTATGTATAAATACAAAAATATCTAAAAAAGCCTGTAGATAAGCCAGATAACTGGCTTAAAATATCTGTGGCTTAAAATACATTTATAATTAATTGACATTATATATTTTTTAAAAAGAGGTTTAAAATGCAATTTCAAAGACAGACTAATTACACTGGAAATTAGCCTTACTTTTGAGCTCTTTATAACTAGAAATCTAATATATAATTTAGAGAATTTTTAAAAGTTAATTGCAATATTTCGTCTCTGCTAGTGTTAAAAATACTGTGTATTTGTCTGTATCTATATATCTGTGTATAAATATTCTACATACTAAATTTGTATTTGTATCTCTTTTTACTTTAAAAGACCAACTACTTTTAGCTAAGTTTTGATAAGCTTTGTTTGAAATATTATGACATATTTTCTTCTAGGCGTAAAGTGTGCTACCTAATTTCAGCCTCTTATTTACTACTAATAAATTGATTTTGTTAATTATTAAAAGAAAATTGACAGAGAAAAATATTATTTTGATTGAAAATATGTTTTCAATTGTAAATAAATAGCAAGAAATTTCATCAATATCATTCACTCTTGATGAAAATGTAATGTATGAATTCTAGGGTAAGCACTTCATTAAGATTTAGAAGACCAAAATAGCCCCTTCCCAAAGAAGCATAATTAAATCTGATAGCAATTGGGATGTTCCCATACACAGAAAGTACTAGATAAAACCAAAGTAATTAAACAGCATTTATTAATATTCTGAGTGGCTTTTTTAAATGTACAGAAATTATTTTAATTGTTCTTCCCCCTCTCTTAAGTATAATTTCTGGGGAAGGAATAGTTTTTATTTGCAGGTTTTTAATCTATGCTTTCTACAGATTTCTCCAAAATACTTCAAGATATGAAATTTTTTTATTTGATTGGCTGGTTGATAAGTATTTTTGGTTGATAGGCATTATTTTATGGGTGTTTGTGATTTTCAGCTGTACACTTATGTTTTGTTTTTGTTTTGCCATGAAGTTATTTCCTGTGGAGAACTTCCAACACCTCCAAATGGGAATAAGATTGGAACTCAAATCACATATGGATCTACAGCTATATTTACTTGTGACTCAGGATACATGCTAGTTGGCTCTGCAGTGAGGGAATGTCTGTCATCTGGACTCTGGAGAGGAATTGAGACCAGATGTTTAGGTATGGATACTACTGTCATGACTTGTCCATTTTCTTTCTCTCTGGGAGACAAAAGTAAGCAAAGTGATCTGCTTGTCTTTTTCTATCAGCAGACATATTGAAGAGAGCTCTGCATGTGTGTGGCTGGGCTGCATTGTTTTTCTCATAAAATTAGAATAATGTTTATATTTTCAAAAATGTCATTACCTTCACAATTTGCAAGATCTCTGTTACTGTATTTTTGTATGTGTCTTTAAAGTAGGACCATACATAAGCAGCAAGACAGATTGATTCCATATATGTCAGCTCTAATACATATCCTCAGTAAAATATCTGCATAGTATATCTGAACTAAGTGGTTGCATCATAGAATTAAACTGTATTCTTGAAAAGATGCAGAGGCAGGAAAAAAAAAAAAGTTTGTGGAAACTTAGATAGGACCAGTGCAGCCTTATTTCTGAGAGAAAGCCACTATGCAGACACTTTTTATAGAATTTGAGATCCTTTTCTTGTACAAGGTTAGGCATCTTCTCTTATTTAAGATACTCAGACATTGTTGCCTGAATTATTTATGAATAAAATGAACACATGAAACAATTTCAGGGCTTCTTTCTAACTCATTATAATGTGTACCTTGACCTGGGTTATTATATTTACTGTAGAGACATAGGTTTTAACTCTATATTTAACCAAAATTTTAATTTCAGTTGAAATCAAAAGTATGTTAGTATTCTGATATAGAATGAAAGATATGTCATATTGTATCTTGTTTGTAGAGGCATGAATATATAACAGAATATTCATAAACTGATACTTTCAGAAAACTGAACTAGCATATACATGAAATATAGGGATTTGTTGCAATATATCTTTGTACAGATTGCTGTTCACCTTTTTAAACTACTTTTCATCCCAAATATTTTTTCTTCTGTAAAACAGCATTATTTTCTTAAGTGAATGACTCATGAATCAGCAAAAGTGTTGCTTATAAGGCTACAAGTCTGCAGCTGGAGTGTTCCCTGAAATACAGCAGAGGGATAGAGGCTTTGTTTATGTTTCACTTTAACAATGGAAACCATTTAACAGAGGAGGAGATAAAAAAAATCCTGACGTTTGATATTCTTCATCTTCTAAATTGTCAGCAATTACAAGATGTTCTAAATCTAAATTTTTGAAGCACCAAAGTATGTGTGCAATCAAAAAGTTCTGCTTTTTTTCTTGTTTGCCTGTTTGTTTTTATTTTTACTGATTTTTCTGCAGAAGTTACAGCTTTTGAAGTTTGGAGAAATGTAAACATTTTCTTCAAAGAAATATTAATCTGAAACCAGATAAATTGCATGCTATTTGTGAATAGCACCTTGAAAAAATACTTACATTTAATAATTTTGCCAAAATAACTTTATGCCAAGTGATCAGAGCAGAATGAACTGAATTTCTCCTACATTTGCCTGTAGAAATAAAATTGTAATATAATTCAATAACAGTAGCAGATTACATAATCTTTCCTTGCAATTTAAAAGGGGACTCCTGCTTCTCAGAAGAGATTCATTATTATTCAGTTCATACACTATAATGTCCAGTAATAATAAACAGTCAAGAAAACAACTATATAACGAGAGAACAAAAGCAGTAATCTAAAACAAACCTATTGTATCAGACTAACAGCACTACAGTAAATCTTATAATGCATATTATAAGGTTTATTATGCATATTAAAGGTTTATTATGGCAAATTGTTGAAGACAGCATGAAAACAAGTATTACTCAGAAAAATTAGAATATACATCATATATAGCATGCAAAAAAAATATATACCTTGCTGGAAAAAAACAAAAACAAAAACAAAACAAAAACTAATGACAGAGCAAATTTATAAAAGGGAGAGAGCAACAGCTGCCATAATTTCTCTTGCAACAGCGCTGCCCACTGTGTTATGTCACTGTGCAGGAATGAATACCCTGCAGACTCAGAATAACTCAGTTCAATTCTTGTTTCTTCCATAAGTAACTTGAGACTTATGACAGAGGAATGAGCTCAGCTAATGACAAATCAGGAATAAGAATTATTTTTAAGAAGGTTGTTGCCAGAAAGTATAGGAAAGGGAGGAAATTAAAGAAGTGTTAGAATGTGGGAGAAAGGAGATCAAATACAGCAGGATGACCTACAGAGTGGGTATTTTAATGGTTCAAGAAATTAATTTTTGTGCAACTTATCAGTAATATTCACTATATACTTCGGATGTTGTCATGCTCTCAGTTGTAAACATTTTTTACAACTGAGCCTTTCTACTTTTACTTTCTGAAAAATGTACTTATTCTTGGACTAAAGTGATTACCTGTGTATTTCTGGTTTAAGTTTTGAAGATGCCCTTAGGAATACACTTAGATGACATGCATGAAGTCCTACAGGATAACATAATACCCTTTTCAAGTGTTTTGTTTAAAAATGCAATTTCTGTTTTTTGAAAGTGCTACTGAAATAATTGCATTTAATTTTTGTAGTAGATAGCCTGGTTTTAATTCCATGTACGTGCAATTTTAAAAATTTATGAAAGGTAGAACAAACAAGAATCTAAGTATCTGCAATAGAACTTTAAAGTAGTTTGTGGTGAACCTAATCACATATAGATGAAAATTAGAACTGAGGTAAGCTTTAAATCACCAAAAGTATTGACTAAAATCCAAGTTATGTTGTTCAATGACATTGTGAACAGTAGTACATGGTTTTGGTGACAGCCATAATAGTGTGAGAATATGATGATAGGTTTCACAGCTCCTTTTTCTCTTTCTTATCTCATTCTGACTTCTTTTACTAAAAGATGAATAATTTATGGATAATGAGTCTGTGGCAAAAACCAGAACACTTAACACAGCTGCCTTCCTTTCTCAATCCCACTTTTTTTTTTTTTTTTAATAATACTTAAATGACAAAG
>WBNO01016630.1:19329-82934 GCA_013400575.1 Peucedramus taeniatus
AAAAAAAAAAAGAAACAAAACAGAATAGAGCTTCTGAAGTAATTCTGTTGTCAAAATTGAAAAAATTAAATGTTTCAGGACATTCTATTGTGAAAAAATCACATTAGTCTTTTAGAATAAAATAACAAGCAAAGACTAAAATCCTGACAGTTGTGTCTCCTAGGTTACAAACTGTCTCTCACAATTTATTACGCTTGATCTTTTTCTGCATTGGTAACATTGAAACTGTCTATGTAATAAATCCTGAGAACCATTAAGAAACATGGAATAGATTTTTACTGAATATCCTACTTATAAAAAGAGATTGACAAATTTGTGATTTTGTTATACATTTTCCTCTTGGAAAAATGCTTAAANTTTTGTCTGTTTGCATGAAAACTTTGTATATTTACAATATTTACAGATTGCATATTTACAATTTTATATTTTGCATTATTTCCTTTATTTATGGCATTGATTTCATTTGCTTTAATTTAATTTCAGGAATAACATTCATCATAAAAACATATATTATCATACTTTTAAAAATTTTGATTTTTTTTTTTTTGTGTATTTATTTTAATGCCTGTAATCAGATAGTCAGTAAACTGGGCATTTCCTAGAGTAGAAGTAAATTGGGTCTACTTTAATAACTCTGTAGTACTTTCATATAAACTTAAGTGTTAACTAATATATACTAATATGAATGGTGAAAAACATTTCCTAAGATTTCTCTAATACAGATTTTTTCCCCTTTTTTTCAGAACATTACTGGGTATTTTTTGCCTTTTAAAATGTTTAACATATTATTTTGGTTAACATTTTAGACAGCTTAGTCACAAACACTTAAAGTAAAACTAAGGGAAAAGTATAGCATGCTTTGAAAAGTCTTTCTGTTAGATACAGTTCTTTTATATAATGGAGCAGCTATTTCTTAGATTATTAAAAAGAATTCTGATTTCTTTCTAGGGCCTTACTCATTGTTAAAGTAATGGACAAAATTCCATACTTCTCTCTGGGGGTTATCTAACTGAGATTCTCTCACTTGTGCTAGTTACATGACTGCAATTTTAAATGTTTAAACATCTCATCAATGAAAACTACGTGAAAAGACAGCAAAAAATATGATTTTCAACCAATACTTAAACTCAGAGGAAAGATATCTTATGCACATTTCTCTTTTTTGTTGATTGTTGAGCTAACTCCAGGTCTTCACATTTCTTGAACTTCTGACTCTGTCCTCTTCATCTCAGCTGTACAATACCTAACATTCCTAATTTCTTAATTTCTTCTTCTTTCTCAAATCCTCCTGACACATAAACATCCTGATAAAATAAATATGTTGTTATTCTCTCCCTTATTTCCCAAAAGTCATTGCTGTTATTTCATACGGGATAGACTCAGCAACTTCTGGAACGATAGCTTTGTTCAGTTCTGCATATTAGTATTAAATCTCAAATAAAGATAAATAATGAAATATGATTAAATTTTTAAAGGTCTGTAAGATTTAATATTTTATTGTTAATTGTGACATGATTAAATGATGTTAATTCAGTTCATTTGGAGAGCACCTTTATAAAGGCCCTATGAATTAGATGCAAAAAGGAAGAATGAAGTTTATTTGATTAATAAGACATAAGGAAGTGTGGCTCTCATACATGGCTAATACTAGAGGAGTTTTCAGAAAAGGCAGATGGATAAAAGAAAAGAGCTGTTTAGGTTAGAGTGTACATTAAATGTCAATATTTGCACTTCCCAAGCAATAAAATTAGGATAATAATAATATTAGGAATACCATTCATCTCTTCTCCTAGAAGAAAGGCTACACTTCACATACTGGATCTTTGTCTGAATTAAAAAATAATCCATCAGACTGATCAGATCATGAAAGAAATAATTTATTTGGAATTATCTACATTTGCATTACATATGGTTCAGAGAATTTTCCTTGGACTATATCTGGTCTAGTCCTCTGGGTTAAATGCCATCATTACTTATATGGTTCTAAGTTGTCAAAAAGATCTGTCAATAATTTTGACTACTTTTTCTCCAAAAGGAGACGGAACATGTTTTGTGCACCTAGTTGAGCTTCTCAGTGTGCTTCCTCTGAAAGGAAGCTAATTTGTTCATAGTAAAATCACTCAGCACATTTAAGAGAAGGAAGATCTGAACCAAAATGCTAATGTGAACACTACCTTTGATATGTTAGCTGGGGAATATTGTTTCCATTTTTACTCAACTCTTTTTTCATACAAAAATACTGGTTTAAAATGCTAATGAGTCATTGTTGGCAGCCTGTTACTCATAAAGGTAAAACCAGTTATCCATCAACTCTGAGAACAATGCTGTCCATGGAGTTAAAAAAAAATAGCAGACATACTATTTGGGGCAAAGCAACCATGAAGGCTAACAGAAAAGAATGTTCAGTGCATTAATCTATCAGTGGCATTTTATATATTTTTTCAATCAGATTTCAGCCACTGAAAGGTTTCTGTGTCTATGTCACCTCTGAAGTGTAACCTCTCTGCCACAATTTTCATACTTGAAACTTCTAGAAAAATATATATGCAACTACCTTCTTCATCTTCACTATTTTTAAATCTCTTTTTTAAATTCTTGGTATTTCAATTAAGGGGGATTCTGTATCTCCAGTGTTACTGAATTAATATATCTGGAGTTAGCCATATGCTTCTCTTTGTTCTTCAGTACTACTGTATAATAATAACTAGACTTTCAAATTAGGTATATGATGTTTCATCTTTAAAGAATTATTCAGCTGTTTCAAGGAATTCATCAGAGAACTTCCCTATGGGGGCCATGGATTAAAAAAGATTTAAAATAACTTTACAATTCATCCTGAACAGTTTTAGTACAGCTTGAACAGCTGTCAAAATGAGACTCTTCTGAAAATTGCAAGAGAAATGCCCCAAGCCCTGTTTTGTCCAGGGCTCTGCCTTCTTATACCTTTTTATGAAAGGCAAGCCCTGTAAAGAAATAAAAAAAAGCCAAGAAATAATTCTTCTCTTTTCAGCTGAGGTCATCTTGACAGGTTAATTAACTTATTGAATAATAAATAACATAAACCTCTGTTTTCAATAATACATTGTGGTATGTAGATTTGTTTCACTACTGTGCTCATTTTTGACACTACTAACAACTAAAGTAAGTATAGTCATGTTTTTTTCCATTTAATGTAAAGATTCTGTATTCATTTATTCCTGTTCTTTTCATCTCATAGAACAACCTGCAGAAAAGAAATCTCATTTACAGCTATGGTTTCAAAGGTTCTGACACTAAGTTATTATGCTCATTCTTCATTGCTAGAGCAGGATTTCATGTCAAATTAGGTAATTTATTTGGTGGTCACAGGTTATTAATATCCTTCATTCCCAATCTTTGACTAATTTTGTTTTTTAATAATATTTCATGCAATTATTCTTCTCAAGTTTTGCTAGACTGGAAATTGAGAATGTTATATTTCTTATTTCTCTTCTCAAATCTGTTACTCAGTAAAACCTTCATATTTAGTCTTTTTTAATACTGATTTTGTAATTTTCACTTGTCTTTGCAAAAGTGGTATCTTTTGATTCAGTATTACAAGTTACAGGTTACATTAAGACCCACGGGTCTCATCTGGATTCAAAGAACAGCTACAAAAATCTTTTACATCTTTGTCATAGAAGAAATGGAATTAAAACTGGTCTTGCAGTACAGCACAAAATAGAGATATTGACAATGGACAAAGATGTCATGAAAACAGTCTAGAATAACTTAGAGTAATGTAGTTTAGAATTCTAACTTAGTGTGAAGTCAGCTATTTACTACCAGGATATTAGAGTATACTTATTTGTCACAAAGCCCTTATAATAGAAATTTAAATGAAAGTTCTGAGAAACAATTACCATCAGAATTGATCATAAAAAATACCAGAATATACAGCAATAAATATGAGCATATATTTAATTTATAATTAACATCTTGGAATTATTTTCTTAGATAGTTTAATAGAAAAGCGTTAAATGTAATAGTTCTACTAAAATTCACGAGAAAAATAAATTAACACCTTACTTTTAGAGGAAATGCAACAAACCCAGAATCGAATTCAAGAGAAATTAAGTACTAATTGCTCTTCCAAATACAGGTGTTGATAGTGATAGAGGTTTTCTATTGGTTTGAGAGGTGGTTTTTTTTTTTTTTCTTCCTCTTTTTTTTTCACTCTTGATATTGGAGAAGTAATGATAGCAACTACTATAAGTTGAGGTCTTTGTTTCCTCTGGCAGAGAACATATCTATGGCTGTGTAAAGTAAAGTGGGAAGATAAAGCAAAGAATAAAAGTTCTGGAAAATATTAATGAGTCTCTAACTTTTTTGGATCTTATAGAATTTACTCATTGGCATAAATCAGTGGAAATTCCAGTAAAGTTCTCCAAAATTATCTTAACAGGAACTATGTAGACCATTATATATACTTTTCCTAGCAAACATAGTGAACTGCTTACTACATCATGCACCTACCACATGCAACCGAAAGTTGTCAGGGTTGGTTTTTTTTTGTTGTTGTTGTTGGTTTTTTTTTGGGTTTTTTTGTTGTTGTTGTTGTTGTTGCTTTTTTTTTGTTTTTTTAATAAAACAAATAATGCTGAACCCATCACTTTGGGGTGTTGGATTATTTTGGTTTTGGGTTTTCTTTTCCTTCTTTTTTTTGTTTGGTTTGGTTTTAATGTTTTTTTTTTTTTTTGTATCACTCAGTCACACTAAACTTCCTCTGGAAAGCAGAGCAAAAACTGGCAAAAAATCCTGCAAATCCCCAAGTTTTGTTTGTTTGTTTTAATCTTTTTTTTTTTTTAGATTTGAGTGAAAAAATGTGTCACAAGTCTGGTATATCCTGTTTTTAAATTATATTTACTTCCTTAACACTTTCATTGATTTAGAAGTCTGTTATGACAGAACTACAGTTTTATAATATGTCATTATAATATTCTTCATTAATTCAGTTTTATTTCTCAGTTTAAAAAATCTTACATAGAAGTAGTCCCTACTGTTTAAAAAATATCTTTCATTACTAGTAGTAGGAAGTTCACAACTGGTCATGCAATATAGTTAGTGGCTCCAAAGATATAACTGTTTTACAGAGTGCAAGGAAATGATCAAGACAGAGGGATTTGAAGACTCATAGAACAGCCCAAGTTGGAAGGGAATTTGAAAAATCATCTGATCCAACATTTCATGGCAAAGGGAGCTGAGATGGGATTATCTAGCAACCTGTTTGGTCCCGTTTTGAAAACATCCGGTGATGTAGACTCTCATCACATCTCTGAATAGATTGTTCTGGGGAATGCTTGTTCTTACTGTCAAAAGAATTCTTTCTTATATCTTGACGGAACCTTTCCCAGTCTGCACCCAGAAGGGTGCAGCTTGCACCCTTCTTTGTCCTCTCCATGTGACTCCATGTGATTCGAGAGCCTCCGTTATTTTTGTAGCCACCCTCTAAGTACTGGAAGGCTGTGATGAGCCCCGCCCACCTGAGCCTTCTCTTCTTCAGGAACTAATGCCTTCAGCCTTTCCTCATAGGAGAGGTTTTTCAGCCTTTGATTATTTTCATGATCTGCCTTTGCAATCTGTCTGAATCTTTCTGCATCTTTCATGTGCAGCCTGGCGAGCACTGAGTAGAGTGGGATGATTACATCTCTCCCACTGCTAATAATGTTTCTGCAGATGCAGCCCAGGATCCATTTTGTTTTCACTGTTGCAGCCACACATTGCTGACTCACAGTCAGCTTCTTGTCCACCAAGACCCCCGGGAGCCTTTCAGTGGCACTCTTCCCCAGCCACACAGATCATGGCCTGTTCTGGGCTCTTTGGTTCTGTCATCCCAGGGGCAGAACCTTGCAGGTGTTTTTGTTAACCTCAAACAGATCTTTCTCGCTTGCTCCTCCAGCCTGCCCAGGTGTCTCTGTAAGATGTCTCTTCCTTCTCACATCTCTGCCTCACCACCAGTCTGGTGTCACCAGCAATCTTGGTGAGGCTGCTTTCAGTCCCATCATCATGGGGCCCATTACTGATCCTTATAACCTATTGTGATGGGTTTCCAGCCTGAGTGAAAACCATTGATCACCACCCTTTTAGTGCAGCCTGGTAACCCATTCCCTACCCATCTTGAAGACTACCCACCCAATCTGTATCTTGCCCTTTTGTGAAGGAAAAGGATGTGGGATATGGTGTTGAATACTTGGCTGAATTTCAGGTAAGCAACATCCACTACCCCTCTCCTTGTATATAGCAGATGTTGAAGAAAGTCAAAAGGAGAGAAGAAAAGAAAGAAGAAAAGAAACTCAAAAGTCAAAAGAAGACAAAACTAGGATCTGAGAAGTTTATGGCAATGGAAGGAAGTAGGGTAAGGGGATGGGATTTTTAAATTACTTTAAATTTTCTGGAGCAAAATTGGGACATTACTGCAAGACATACAGAGGATTTGAAATTAATTTTCACCTGTTGAAGTTGTATGGGCTTTGTAAAGTAGACATATTTTACATGCACAGTTGCAGAAACTGCACTGTGATCTCAATTACCTCACATGTTGAATTGCTTCAGTTTTATTCTCTCTGTACAAGAAACAGAGATTGACCTTTCTGGTGAAGTACTCTGCTTCCACTCTGCCATAAAGCAACACTAAATTCTTAATTAGGAACCAAGCCATATATTTTAATTAAATGTAACTAGAAAAATATTTCCTTGAGCATGGTCTGAATCACTGCAGACTGTGTGGTCTGAATCACTGCAGCACTTTTGATAGAAACTAATCTTTTACAGCTCAGTTTTTATTCCTCATCTGGTTAGTCCTGTTTATAGTCAGAAATATGGTAGGATAGGGAAATTAGTTCCTTTGGAGCATGTTCAAAAAAGTCTGCTACATGCTGAATGGATTATGAATTTATTGGAAAATCAAGAAATACTCTGACAATTTTTTTTAACATATTATGCCATCTTATCCTAGAAAATGTAAATTTCATGTATGCCTGTTTTTTACATAAAACTGAGGGAAACAGGGAGGGAACAAACAAGGGGTAATATAGCCTTGAACAGTACCAGAATTGGACTCCTGCTAATTACACAGAAGTCAAATTGCAGTCATCAATTTAATATATGTGGAGATTCATATACTACCAATACTGAATGGCTAAATAGATAGATTCTGATTACTTTATCATGATTCATACAATGAAATACAATACAAAGCTCAAGTTGTAAGAAAATGTAAGATTTTCAATTTTTTTTTTATTTTTAGGAAATTTCTAGCCTCAAGGGAATGAGGCAAAATGCAGAAAAATACATTAGGGTATTAGAAGCATTTAAAATTTCAAAGGAAAAAACAGTCTAAACAATATTGGTTCTAAATGTCTTATTACCAATCCTGTGCTTTGGAGATTTGTTTGGGTGGCTGGTTTGTCTTTATTTTTTTTTCCCCAAAAAGTATTAGCGCTGAAACACTGCTTGGTTTTGTGGTTTTTTTGTTTGTTTGTTTGTTTGTTTGTTTTTGTTTTTGTTTTACTCTTGTTTTTGCAGTGAATTCTCTACCAAATGTCACAGCCTTCATGAAGTCAACCATTCTTAGAAGACTTTCCCATTACCACATTTTTTGCTGAATCACAGTGCCCATTTTCCAGAATTCATTACAAAAATATTAACTACACAGTTTGGGTTTTTTTCCCAGCCTCTCTGTAGACCAAATGTCTCTTTATGATTTTCATAGTGAAAATACAATATTTCTCATATTTTGAGAATACAGAGTAAAAGATTAGGCCTAGGCATAGACAGATTTTTGGTTGCCGTTTGGTTGCCGAAAGATTTGGAGGCCGTTGTGCTGATTACCTTCAACCAAAGAATGTTAATCTCTTTGGGATTCTACTGGGAAGGAAAGAAAGAATGGAAAACATTTTAGAGAGTCAAATTCCAGCAATAAATTGTTCAAGTTAATTTTTTTATATTGTACAAAGGCTGTATTTATAATGTCCACCTGGATTGATATCTATAATACTTGTATCATTTTTATTTATGTGGAATTTTTCTATTTAGCTTAATGTATGTCTTAATATTACCTTATCCATTTAAACATAACCAAAATAAAACTAAAGTAAATAATACATATTTTTGCATGTTACAATAAAAAGGAATTATTCATATTTTAAAGGGAAATTTGATGATATATATGATATTTAATCTCTTTGCTACATCACCTCTTTGTAATTTTTATATGTATATAGAAAGGCATGACTGCAGTTTGCACCAAGCTAATAAAAATAAAGCTTTGAATTAGGTCAATAAAATACCTGGAAAGATATTCAGCATTTCTTTGTTTTAGTTAAGGAGGTTGATTTAAAATTTCTGCAGTATATTTACTGATATTTTTTTTCCTTTTATTTTCTTTTCTATAAATAAATCTAGCTGGTCACTGTGGTATCCCAGATCTTATAGTCAATGGACAAGTAATAGGAGAAAATTATGGGTATAGAGACACAGTTGTTTACCAGTGCAGTCCTGGTTTTCGGTTGATTGGCTCTTCTGTAAGGATATGTCAACAGGATCACAACTGGTCTGGCCAGCTTCCATCCTGTGTGCGTAAGTAAGCATGGCAGCACATAATGATTGATGTTACAGGAGTGAGTATCTGTGTCAAACAAGGGGAGGATTGAATGGTCCTCAAAAGTAAGGGGCCACATAAAATCTATGATTCATCTATCAAGGGAAGTTAAGTGTTGTCACCTAAAATTTCCACTGCATCTTTTGGCGACTGAATACTTGCTGTTTTGGATATGAAAATTCTTCAGAAAGGGATAGGACTTATGAATGCCACTACTCAAATTTGAAAATGGCCTTATGACCTGTAGTGGCTGTTGGAAATATTTCATGTATATTTACTTACACTGTTTTATTTAGAGAAGTAAATACTGTTGAAGTAAACTGTCAACACTGCAGATTGAAATGTTTTCTTTACCAATTTTTTTTCTTCTTCTTTTTCCTCACAGAGATGCTGTTATTTTGATTTGTGGTTTTGGGGCTCTTTTGAGTGAATGTCGTGCTTTGCTAATGAGGTTTCTCTTGCATTATATGTGTGTCAAGCCATCACATGAAAGACCTATAAGTAATAACAGAAAATGATGTATTTAATTTAAGAAAATCTGAGATTTCTCTAAGCACTTAAAAGTAAATCACCACTATTTTTCAGGTTCAGTAATATTAGTGTATTGAAACTGTATTAATCTGCCTCCAAATATCCTATAGCTCTTTCTTTGTGGCAGAAATTCTCTCAATGCCAAGTCATAGCATACAATGTTAATTCATTTATTCTATGATGTTTTAATATTTATTTTTAATTTCTGATTAACATTTTTTTTACCAACGGTTTGTTAAAAAATGGCAGAAAATGTTTACTAAGTGGTTTTGGATCATTTTGTGAATATTGTGTCCAATTTTCCTTACTTTTCTTTCATCTGGTTTTTGTGGGCACAGAAAATAAACTTTACCTTCTGTAGACAGTTTATGTATAAACATTAGAAAAATTTCACTGTGACAATAGTTCTGGGGTTTTTTTCAAAAAATAGTCATAAATTTATTGCTTCACTAAGTATTTAGGGCACAAAGACAAAATATTGAGTTGATAAGACAAATTTGTAAGAAATAATACCTGAGGAACAAAGGTAGTGAAATATTTCCTTTCAGTTTTCAGACTATACATAATGAAAATCTAGTGCTTGCTTTTTTCCTGCTTCTTTAGAAGAGTTTTCTTCATTTGCTATCATTACCTCATTTCAAATTCTATTCAGTTTATTTAAAAATTTAAGCAAGTTCTTGAACATGAATACATCATGAAAAACACACATTATCCTATAATATCAAAACTTGAAAATATTGTTATATAATTATTATCTATTGCATAATAAATAATGAAAAGTAATAACATCTTTTTCTGTTTTTTGGGTTTTTTTTGACTGGTGCTGTGCTAGCTGTCAGCTGTGGTCACCCTGGTAGTCCTATTTATGGAAGAACAAGTGGAAATGGTTTCAACTTCAATGATGTTGTGACGTTTTCATGCAATACTGGGTATGTTATGCAAGGACCAACCAAAGCTCAGTGCCAAGCTAATAGGCAGTGGAGCCACTCACCTCCAATATGCAAAGGTAAGAATGCAGCATATTTACAGTTTTCTAACTAAATGTTGTAAAATTAAGGCTGAAAAATAAACAGAGGGTAAAGGAACACAAGACAAAGTGATTCCTCTCTCACCAACAGAGAGACTGATCAACTAACATAATAATCTTATTATTAAAGACTTTTTGTGATGCTATGAATTTTTACACTCAGGTTGCCAGGATAACAGTTGCAGAAGAAACTTTCTTATGTGTCTGTAGATTGTATTGCTTTTTAAAAAATTATTTCTACAAGTTACTGAAGCAAAATTATGGAGAGCTAATTAAGAGCTTAAAGCCTGAAATAATTTTCTCTGCATTTGTAGCCAATATAGTTCTAGCAGACCCATAAGAAAAGCTACTTTTCTGCTTTTTACGTTTCCATTGGTGCTCCACTTAGCACCTTGACTTTGAAAATTGTTATTCTGGTTTATTAACATTATCCATTTGTGTTGGTTCTCAATGCTTCTAGATATTATATGTAAAATTCTTTCACTTAGAAAAATAATAGTATTAAATTAGTCCTATCTGAGTTTTCATAAACAGTTTTAGGAAGGTTTTGTCACCTCTGTCTTTTTAAAATCTCTTATGTGCTTTTTAAATAATTGGTTTTATTTAGAAAAATGTACTTTTTGCTGTAGCCTGCATGTACTTATGCAGAAATTCTAATGATTGTTTTTCAGCATCTTCTCTCAGCTTCTATGGATTTTTATCTGTGCATAAACTAAACCATGTGTTTTTATAGAAGTTTTTTTGACTGTATTTTCTTTTCAATAGGTATTCTCCACTTTAATTTGATCACTTTCCCCTAAGAGATACTGCCAAATAGTTTACAGAACTTAAATTTCCAAGGAACTCTATGTTGATGGGAAGACATTATTTTCTAAATTTACAATACCAAACATGTACTGTGTGTTGAGGGTACCTACTTAATCTCATTTTCAATCCAGTTGCTATCAGTCACCTTGGTGTTCTCGTATTGCAGAGTAATGTGTCAAAGTGCTGACAACTTATTGGCATGTAGAGATTGATAAATAAGTTGATCAGGTTACTCTTTGAAACTTTACACAGTCCTGAAATTGTATATTAGTTTTAGGAGAGAGCTTAAAACCAGTAAGTACTAATCTTGTGTTGGACATCATTAATCATGTCAGCAATGTGCAGTGAAATCCATTCTAATATGATTTTGTTTTATTTGCTTTGAAGTTAAATAATAATAGACTGTTACCTTGCATATTTTTAAACTACCAAAAGTGAAATATTATAGAAAAGTCTACACACTGTTGTGAAGACTTTGCTTTTGTCCCATAAATTTTTCATATAAATTCGGTTCACTTGCTGTTATACTATTTACAACTTTATTAAATGTCTATTGTCTTACCCAGCCATAATAGTTGTGGGAAACTATTGAAATGGTCAAAGTTCCTTGTGTTTTGTTTCAAGTGCTTACTACTCCTGAATAATGAATAAATTCTTTTCAGTACTTTAAATATATAGTTAGTAACATGAACATGGACAACATTCTCAGGCACATGGTGTGATTCTTAGGGTTGTCCTGTGCAGGGTCAGGAGCTGGACTTCAATGATCCTTGCAGGGGGAAAAACAGAAAAAAGACAGAATGGTAGCTCAGGCTTTCCTCCAGGAAAAGAAGAAAAATTCAATATTGACCATCAATGTAGCTAACAAATTGTTCTGTCCTTTACTGTTAAAGAAGTTAAATACAAGCAGAAAGCTATTTCTGTCCTTGGAAAAAGTATGTTCTCTAGGCTTGTTGTATCAATATTTGAGACCTGCAGGAAGAAGCACACAAGCAGACTTCAACATTTAGAATAGTGGCTAGAGAGGACATGAGCCAAAAAATGACTACATTAAGTGATTTAGGTAGGAAAAATGATCTTGAATTGCATCTGGCAATACCATTTTTCCTTTGCAGATTGCAGAGCTTTTCAGCATATTTTAATAATTTCATATACAGACATCCATGTACATTTATCTGTGAAATTCAACAAATGTGAATGTAGGGTCCTGCACCCATGGAAGAGTAACCCCAGTAACTGCATGCATCAATAAAGGCTGGGGGTGACCTGCTGGAAAGCAGCTCTGCAGAGAAGGACCTGGGGGTCCTGCTGAACAAAAAACTGTCCCAAAGCCCAGCAGTGTGCCTGTGTGGCCATGAAGGCCAGTGTTGTCCTGGGGTGCATTAGGAAGAGCATTGCCACCAGGTCGAGGGAGGTGATCCTGCCCCTCTACTCAGCCCTAGTGAGGAACATCTTGAGAACCTGGAGTGTTTCCGGTGGAGGGCTGCAAAGATTATTAAGGGACTGGAGCATCTCTCTTACAAGGAGAGGCTGAGGGAGCTGGACCTGTTCAGTCTTGAGAAGAGGTGACTTAAGAGGGGATTTCATCACTATCAGTAACTGAAGGGAGGGTGTCAAGAGGATGGAGCCAGGCTCCTCTTGGTGGTGCCGAGTAAAAGGATGAGAGGCAACGGGTAGGAACTGATGCACAGGAAATTCCACCTGAATACACGTGCAGATATATGGATTTGCACCCAGGAGGGTGCAAGTGCATGTATATAAACATGCAATTGATTATAAAAATATAGGGATAGTAATTTTTATTGGAACTTTGGTTTTCTAGAAAATATTTTTTTATTCACTTTGAATAAGTGATGATGTGTTTCCTTGACCAGAGGAAACCATACTAAAACTGTTAAAATAATCTTCATGACCCCCAAAATAATTATTATACTGAACCCAAAGATATCTGTAAGACCCAAAAAAATGGGGAAAAAATCCATATTCAAAAATTTTCAAAAATATAAATTTTTACGTGCTAAGGACTCAAAAAATTCATCAGTATTCTTAAACTTTAAAGTTAACCTCTATTTTTAAAAGCCCCTACCCATTTGTTGGGATGTGTTCTTATTCTGTCAGATTCACCACAGTTTTACCTAAATGACCTTGTTCCCTTTAGCTCAAAACATCTGTCTTGAAGGTGATGCATTATCAAAATGTTGGTATAGGAGCATGAGTATGTTTGAATTTCTGTGTTAGACAAAAAAAATCACATCTAGCCCCAAAATATGTTTCTATTTGTGGACAATAGTGTATGTCAAGACAGGAATATAAATTCATTTTATTGCTACGTTCAGTAACTTTTAGTGGCCAATAGTTTTATGGTATCATTGCACTGTAAAGAAGCATTTCCTTTTATCTGCTCTGGGTTTAACACCTTCTGGCTTTAGTGTCTCGTCATTTCAGTTCTTCTTCCTAATTCACTACTGTTAATTAAAAAGTCAGGGTACATAAAACCAGCAACACTTTGGATATTTCTTATACAAAGAATAGGAGACCATTTTAGGAGACTATATTAATATGGCTCTTAAGTCTGTGCTCTTTTTCTTTTTAGTGGTCAATTGTTCTGATCCTGGAATTCCTGCAAATTCTATAAGAGAAAGTAAAATTGAACATGGAAATTTCACGTATGGCACAGTGGTATTTTATGACTGCAATCCTGGATATTTTTTGTTTGGCTCCTCAGTTTTAATTTGTCAACCAAATGGCCACTGGGACAAACCTCTACCTGAATGCATTAGTAAGTAGATAATGAGTTTGCTTCTACAAAGAATGTGGACTAGATAAGGTATTATTTTACACAACATTTTCATCAGTCCCATGACAACAATTACAATAATCATATTTATGTACATTTGTGTGTGTGCAGTACTGATGGAGGGTCTCAATAGCTGCTGAAGTAGCAGTGATATTGTTCTTGTATGTAGCAAATAACATAGGATACTTATGAAATGCAATAGCCAAACAAACATCTCTGAGTGCTCCAGCATAATAATCCCTGATAGCAGAGATGCAAGGTCAAAACCTGTCCATTGACTTCACCAGTAATAGCACTGTAGAACACCTAAGATGTCCTCTGGCCAGTGTCTTCAGTTTACCCCACTAATAAAAGTACCTGAACATCATACATATACACAACCTATTCACTAAGGCAAGTGGACCAACACAAGTAGGTTATTTTTATTCTGGTTTGTCATGAACAACTTTCTAACTGTGATGCAGATATAGCCAGAGATGTTTCTTACTTTTAGTTGGCTGGAAAAGTTGATTTACCTGGTTCTCTATTAGTCTGTGGAAAGGGTTTCATTTAGGATCAACATTTTTCACTAAGAAAGGCTTCTTTTCTAAAGATAAAAGGGAAAACAATCTAAAGGTTCCTTATTGAGGAATCTTGGACTGATATTTGCAATACTGTAGCTATTTGTTCTCAGGAGGCTTCACTAGTTCTACTATTAACTCTCAAAAAATAAGAAAAAGATAAACTTTTTTATTATTGGCAAAAATTTCAGTTATGGAACATGTCCCTTGCTTTCAGGGGATAAGTAGCTTGATTGCAAGTCAAACTTAAAAGAAAGTGTCTATTGGTTTCACATTAAATTTAAAGGCAACATTTACCATTTCAAAAAGAGAAATATTGCTTAATAGTAAAATATCTCCAATAAGAAATGAATTTAAAGGTAAAGTTGCAAAGATTTCTTCTTTCTACATTTGAATTTTAATGTCTTAGTAATTTTTTTTTTTGAATTGTCACAAGTAATTTAATAATACAACTTTATTCTTCTTTTAAAAGAGCTTTGGAAGTAAAAGTGATATATGTACTTTTGAAAGGGCATCTTCTGCTTTATTTGTGTCATTTTTATAGAGGGGTCAGTACATTCTACCTACGTGGTATCCATGATATTTTATAATCGTAAGCTTACCAAAAGTTTTTAAGAGCCTTTTTTAAAGAGCTTCTGGAGTGTTTTGCAAATTATTGCTGGAATGGGACTTTTTACAATGGCATGTATTGATAGCACAAGGAGTAATGGTTTAAACTAAAAAGAGTTTATTTGGATTTGATATAGAGGTTGTTTTTTGGGTTTTTTTTATGAGGTTGGTAAAATAGAAAGGAAGGAATTAGCTAGTATTAGAAAAAAAAGAAATTCAATCAACTTCTCATATGAAATCCCAGCCTGAAAACATTAACATAAAATTAAATTTTGTAGAATGCATAATCATATTAAGAGTAATATTAAGGGTGCTATAATTTTTTAAGTCAATTATTGGGGATCCAAGACTTCTAGACATAAATGTAAACAGAAAAATGTGTAAAGGAAAGCCCAAAGGTGGAAATTGTAAGGTACCAGTATGAGATTAGCTGTGTCCTGTATGACATCTGAATAGGGCAAAAGAATCAATCAAGAATACTACAGATAATAAAATATTCTGAAAACTGTGAATGTTCTTCATGAGAAAATGGTCTCATTTTGCTGAAGCCTGCATAACTGACATGCCTTTTTATTGACAATGTTCTAAGTTTTCATTCTCAGCAATCATCAATAACTGATAGTATATTTTAGTTAGAAGCAATTGATTATAAAAATCAAACACTGGCAACAAGTGATTGTTATGTGAAGTTGACTGTTCAGGCCGTTTTACTCAAAGTCCTCAAAGCAGAACAGTTACAGGGGTCAGCGACACTAGATAGAAATCAAAGTTGGTCAATAGCTTAGCACATTCCTAAATCCTTTGTGATCCTGTCAGGAATGTTCTGCACCATGAAAGTTGGACCATTGGGAGAACATGTTTTTAAATTCAAATCAGTATATACATAAATCTAAGCTCTAAGACCAAAATAATAATTTAAGAAAGAAAAATTGCCACATATGATTTTGGTCTTACCCTGTATTGTACAATCATGGTACTGTTGCATGTATCTGAAATGCCGTGGAATTGAACACATCCTCAACCCTGATCAGGCTTCTGATCTGGATTTTTCTTTAATAAAAAAGTCCTGCTGAAAATACTATTTAATACGATGAAGTTTTGATAAAAACTACAGTTGTATGATTTAGCAGCTGGTTCTACTACACTGATATTTGAAGCTCTAATTTGTGGGTTTCTTGGTACATAAATACAAATCTCTGGCCAAGATAATCTACATACTGTGGACAGATGTGAGATAAAAAATCAAACATCAGGCCCAGATTCAGTTTGTGTACATAGTGGATTTGGTTTATGAAATTTTGGGTTATGAATTTTTGTGCATTTCCTAAGCTTGATTTATTTAGCTTGATTTTAAATTAACTCCTTGCTCTGAATTATTAAAAGAGAGATGAAATTCTGCATATTCTCTACCACAGCAGTGACTTTAGTAGATACTGTGTTTGTTCCTGTAATTTTTCTCTGAAGAGTACAAGGTGTGTGCATGTGTTCATGCCATAAAAATCAACTTAGTGAATAAGTGGTTTTGAACATCAATATATGTATCTAAAATATATTTTCTTGACACCTCCAAACATTCCTTTCACAGCTTTTGGTCTGAAACATATTTTGTATTCTAATCCCATGATCTTTCCCCTTCTCCAAAACCCTAAAAATATTAACTCCCCCACAAAGTTTATGTGTGCAGTTATGAAAATGAAAACTAAAAATTGTTTGATCAGTGATAATAACCTTCTTTCATCTCCAATAATTATGCATTGTAGTGATTGACTGTGGACATCCTGGAGTTCCTCCTAACGCGGTCCTGGCTGGAGATAAATACACTTTTGGTTCTACTGTTCATTATACCTGCACAGGGAGGCGATCACTGTTAGGGCAGTCATCTCGCACATGTCAGTTAAATGGACACTGGAGTGGATCTCTTCCTCACTGCTCAGGTAATATATGTGAATTAATGACTGTACCCTGAAGTTTTTTAAATATATTTTGATTTTTTTCAGAAGGCCATTTAAAAATCTGTAAAATCATGTATAAAGCTGAATTACCATCTCAGTAGAAGTAAAAAAAAAAAAGTAAAACCAAAGTAAACATAAAGTATTTGCAAGAAAATAATCCAGAAGAAGTAGACTTTCCTGGTAGCACTTAGTATGAACAAGAAATTTCACATTCAGTTGACTGTTAATGAAACCAGTTTGTTTTGAAAATATTTTTTATGCGATTTCTGTCAAGAGTGTTAATTTCCACAGTGAAATATTGGAACATTGTCTCTTCAAGATTATGGGTTGATTTTCTTATATTTTTTCTTTTAACTTGCAAAATGTCTACTGGCTTGATGACACCTCAAATATAACTTGATTGTGTAATACATTCATCTGTATAATAAGGCCAGGTAGGCTCCACATAATTTCAAGACAGGGTGCTCAGTTTTTGAGGGAACACCACCTAATCCTTGTAATAATTTAGACCTCACTGAAGTCAAGATATATTTTCTGAAAAACTATTGCTTAGGAATATTGCATTTCACCACTTCAGTTTGATTCACTTTAAGAGCAGTGATCAAGTGAAAAACAGAAATCCAAGTCACACACTAATTTGGGATTTGATTAAATGTCTTTTGTTATTGCAGACTATGTAAACAAATACTGTGTGAAGGTTAGCCATGTTATCAGTTTTAATTCTCAGTAAATACTGGTGAAAGTTCTTTCTTGTCCTGCATATATTTCATAATTTAATTGAAGAAATCAGAGGAGTTTTGGATCTTATTTAAACTGATGTAATTCAGAGAACTTAGACATGTTTAATAGCAGAAAATAAGAAGAAAATAAGTGACATGTTTTTCTTAGATTAGATCTATGCCAAAACTAGAAGTGAAAAATAACTGATGTGCAAGACTGACTATGCTCTACTAGTTTCACATTCAAAATCCAAGGTTCTTTAGAGTATTAGTAAATAATAGCATCATAGAATGGGGGAAGTCAGAAGGACATTTACAAATTATTTAGTCCAACCTCTGATTATAGGTAAGGACATCTTCCACTAGCATCATAGAATGGTTGGTGATGGAAGGGACCTCCAAGGATCACTTAGTCCTCCCTTACTGCAATGAAAAGGGATGTGTTCAACTAGATCAGGTTACTCAAAGTCCTGTTCAACCTGACCTTGAACACTCACAGGGATATTGCATCCACAAGTTCTCGGGGCAGCCTGTTCCAGTGACTCACTGCACACATCATAAGAAGTGTCTGCTTTATGCCCACTCTAAACTTAGCTTCTTTCAGTTTAAAATTGTCCCCTCTTCTCCTGTCACTAGACCTTGATAAAAAGCCACTGTACATCTTTCTTCTATATTTTATGTACTGCAAGGCCTCAATGGGGTCTTTTGGAAGCCTTCCTTTCTTCAGGTTGAACAGCCCAAATTCTCTCAGCCTTGTTGCACAGCAGAGGTGTCCCAGCCCTCTGATCATATTTATTAACTTTCTCTGGACCTGCTCGAACAGGACTTTGTTCCTGTTGTATTGGAAAACTCAGAAGTGGATACAGTAGTCCAGGTGGAGGTCTCACATATTCAAAACATTTATTGGTTGTTTTTTTTTTCTCCTACCCTTATCTCTTCAGTGTAATCAGTTATAAATTGATTATCAGCTGCAGTTTCAGAATACCAAATTTTACAGCCCAAGGCACAGATATAGTTGAAAATAAATATGAAATGTTGAAATAGTGCTTCTTACTTAAAATATTGCATTAAATTCTAAAGTGTTGGAAGAATTTTTCAGTATCTGAACCTTCTCCTGCAAACTCTCAGGAACCCAGAATGTGACAAAACCAAGAAAAATGTACACCTAATTTAATCCTTAAAGTTTCTATTAATAAAGCAGAATGAAATTTGCCACAATGAAGCAAAGATCAGGTTCTTTAATCTGTAATTTTTAAAGGTATGCACTAGAAATCAAACTTTAATGTAAAATAATCTTATTTAATAAATAATTATATATTTGTTTATTTGCAAATTTGAACTGTTTTAATAAAAAGTGGTTTTATAGCTAGCATGAATCCATATTTGTTTGGGAGGAAAAATCCTCTTTAGATAAAATCTAAGGCTACTTTTTGTAGCTTTTCATAGTATTACTAAGAAAAAAAATATTTAAAAATCTAAATTGTGAATTGCAAAAATAATTTAAGAAATAGACAAAACTATCAAGGAATACAGCCTAAAAGATACACATGGAAATATCAAAGCAGATACTGGAAACAGGACTATTCTCTAGTATTTCTCCTGTTAAATTAAATAAGTATTGAAATATCTTGAGATATTATGATTGAGGTACATGATTTTTTTTTCTAATTATTGTTTTCTACCTACACATAGGAAACGCTAATCAGATCTAATTAATTTTTCTTAATACATGAAGAAACATTTATTTGACATAGGAACATTTAAATGTTAATCATAATGAATCAAATTGCACAGAATAAAACTCTTATTTTCTTTAACTGTACTGTACCAAACTATAATTCTTAGTAAAAGTTTGAAATTTTGTTTTCAAATCTTATATCTGAAATGCTTTCTCATTATGAAATAATTTTCAGTTCATGACACAGAATTTCTGTATTTTGCATCTAAAATATGTTGTCATCAACTTTCATTATTAGCCTTTAAATTGATTTCTTCTTTTTAATACATATTAAAACATTAAAATTTGCATGTTTCTTGATATTTTTCATAATATATAATACAGAATATTTAACTGAGAAAAGATATACTTGTCATTTTAGTATATGAAAAAGAATTTAAAAAGAAAACTCTAGATCAGTGAACATAAGGTAACAATTTTGTAACATCATCCTTATGACAGTTTCTTGTCACATGACATTGAGCTAGAAGGAATTCATGTCCCATTGATATATACTGGCATTCAGAAACAGTTTTCAATCATCATATGCATATCAGATGGAGTCAGAAATTTTATGCAATGTAGAATTCCTCATAAGTGCAGCAAGGGTTGTAAATAGTATGAATATCCACCATTTCATCAAGATTAAATGTCAACTGAGAATTTGTTACACATGTGAGTGAAGGATGGCTCATAACTAACCGTAAAAATAATTTGGTTGAGTCTGTATGAGGTAATAAAAATATGTTCTCTTAGACTTCATCATAGTCTACAACTTCGTCATGAGGGGAAGAGGAGGGGCAGACTGATCTCACCTCTGTGGTGAGCAGTGACAGGACCTGAGGGAATGGCCTGAAGCTGTGTCAGGGGAGGTTTAGGCTGGATATTAGAAAAAGGTTCTTCACCCAGAGGGTGGTTGGGCACTGGAACAGGATCCCCAGAGAAGTGGTCACAGCACCAGCCTGACAAAACTCAAGAAAAGTTTGGACAATGCTCTCAGGCACAGGGTGTGAGTCTTGGGGATGGTGCTGTGCAGAGCTGGGAGCTGGACGCGATGATCCTTGTGGGTCACTTCCAACTCAGCTTATTTTGTGATTCTTTGATTCCATCACATCTGATGTGATTAGTCATTTAGAAAAAATATTTCTGTAACCTTCAATCAAAAGAGCTGGTGGTTAACCTTCCTAAAACAAAAAGTCTAATAAACCACAGTAATAATTAGGCATTAGAAAAGAACAAATTATTTCACTTAGAAGAGGAATATGTGATTTCTATTTGGCATAGCAAATAACCTATTTTCATTTTTTCGTCTTAAAATTCTTTTAGGCATAATGCTAAGTAACTTGCCAAAAACTGAGCTGTTATTGTGGAGACTTTGCATGTATAGAATGATGAGTAGGCCCTGTTCCAATTTTGTCATAGTCTAACTAAATACTACTAAAAAATGTAAGATACAGATTCCTACAACTACAAAAAAAAATTCCTTGATCTAGGAATTTATTTTTTAAAATTATTTCAAAAATATGAAGCAGACTTTTTTCAGACTAGAGGGTTGTTAAGTCACCTAAGTACCTTCAACAAAAATTCTTTTGAAAGCATGTAGCTTTTTTTTTGCTATTATTTGGAACTATTAGCAATTTCTTTTTAAACAAGGCTGGCAATCTGCTTTACTGATCTGTGTCACATAATGAAATGGGTAAACAGAGAACAGCCTAACCTCTCAGTCTGTGATTTTGAAGCAGACAGCTAACCCTTTTACTTAATTGAGTGTATTTGTTATTTATGAAATCATTTAAATACATAGTACCATGTACTTCTTAGACATAATGGACTAAGCCAAGTTTCAAATAGTTTTGAAAGGAAAGGAAGCTAGTTCTACTCTTCCTCCTTCACTATTCAGTTCTGTACGTGTTTTTGTCAGTAGAGAGTTGTGTCCAACCCTTCACTCCCAACAGCATTTTTTAGACACATACAGTGCCAACTAAAGCAGCAGAACACTTGTTTTTCTCTGCATGTAAGACTCCAGGGTGCTAACTTCCCACAGAACCCCTCTATAGTGAGTTTATCACTTTTGGTCTTTTGCATATTTAGAGTTTGCAAATTTGTTTACGTTTTCTATGTAAAAATTGCCCTTATTGCTTCCATTTGAGTTTAGACAAAACCCAGAAAATTCGCATTACAAATTAAATACATAGTAGGATTAATTCCTTCTACCTGATTCTTGAAATATTTCATCTTTATTTCAAATAGAGTAATTAACTACAAAGTAATGCAGATATTCTCTCAAAAGTATTGATATGTTTGACATACTGTTTTTCTAGAAGACATTCATTTTATTTACAAGTTGTTAGGAAAACATGGGCTATGGGGCAAAAAAACAGAAAATGGAGCCCCCGGGAATTCTAGAATTCAACTCTTTAGTACTAAAACTCAGGAGTATAATATACCTTCATCTCCTTTTACATAGAAAACGATGTTAAAGTTCTCTAAAAAAATAAAATAGATGACCCTAAGTAAATATAAAAAGATTCAAAGAAATTAGTTGCTGTTCATCTAGTGTGTTACCTAGATCTTCCTAAAAGTTCTTACCATAGTTAAAGATTTAGATGTATAATCTTAGATATTATTATTACGTTTTATTGTTATCATTATTACTGTGTTGATTATTCTAACATTTATATACAACAGATAGCATTTAACATTATTAATTTATTTACATATAAATATAAACATATTTACCATTAACCCTCTATCTTAGAATTTTCTGAAACATATCTGAAGGTGATTTTAGCTATCAGGCAGTTTTGAAGTGATATTTCAACATTTCTGGGATTCAGGAAAATGCTTCATGTCTAGTGCACATAACATTGTTGACTAGAACTTTCTTTCAATGGTAAATCTGTTCCAACTCTGGTGATATCATAAAACTAAGAAATATTTTATGAACACTAGTTATACCCAATGAAGAAAATTGTCTTTGCAATCAGGGCCTTGGTTTTCCTCAGAATTCCTTATTTTAAAATGAAAAATTACCAAGGTTTTGTGCTTGTCTTTTTTCCCCCTATTTTATTTGATAATTCTGTTATCAAAAATTTAGCATGGTATTAGGGGAATTTGAGAAAAGAATAATTCTTTTTCTGTATTCCTATAAAATAAGTACAAAAATTGGTGGAGGATCAAGTAATTTCACAATTATAGGGACTCACACCCACTGATATATATTGGCATTTTAAAAACTTATATGTATTTATAACCTTATTTTTAAATACATAGAGACATGCTTAATAAATGCAGAATCATTATATTATCATATATATAATATTATTTTATACTTATTCTAATCGCTGTACTCTAAAATCTAGGTGATACAGCTGGTTCTTGTGGTGATCCAGGTATCCCAGGCCATGGGTCTAGGGAAGAAAACAATTTTAAAATTAAAAGCACGATACATTTCAGCTGTGATATTGGATATATCCTGCATGGCTCAGAAGAAAGAACGTGTTTGGCAAATGGAAGCTGGACAGGAAGACAACCTGAGTGCAAAGGTAAATCAGAGATCCGCTCAATTTTTAAACTGTGTTTTTAATACAGTTGATCAGAAAACCAATTTTGCATTGCCAGCTTTATGTTCTGAACAGGGTGCAGCTCTTTTGGACTGACAAATGTTTTCAAATAAGTTTTTGCAATATAGCAGTGGCTTGGCATCAGGTGACAAATTGGAAACCAGTTCATGGCACCCATGAAACTGCATGTTTACAGGTTTTGAGGAAAAAAATAGATAAGCCTTTAGAACTCAACTTTTTGATGAATATTGTTTAACTTAAATATCTCAGCACAACCTGACCTTTAATAACAACCATATAACACCTGAATTTCAGACAAAAACCCCAGTTTTAGGAGAATGTCAGTGTCAGGATTTCTTTAGATTTATTCATCTATGTATAAATGGTTGAATTAAAATTTAATTTAATAATACTATTAACATTTTTTTTCAATAGAAAACAAAATGCTGAAACAAATTTATTTTTACAATATAATTCTCTAAATTTCAAGGTAGACTAGTTATCATAAAAGAAAGATATAACAGGATATTTCTGAAGAATCATTTATTGCCTAAATTACCTTGCTTCAGAATTCAGAAATAATTCCCAACAGATTCTTTTGTGAAACAAAGTGTCTTGAAAAGAAGAAAATATTTTGAGAACCTTTACTCTTATTTCCTACTTTATCGCTGTTGAGTGTGTTATCTGTATGAACGGAGTAATTTAATTTTAGAAGCTTGTTTCAAAAACTGGTTTTGTGATATCCTTTCTGCTCAATGCTCATCATTTTTACACTGCATTAAAAAAAAGTATATATATGTGTGTGTATATATACATATTTATTTATTTATTTATTTATTTTTATGCTGGTGTTGAAAGGGATATGCTTTGCCCAACTGTACCATCTGACATTTTCCTTTGACCTTATCTATTACAGAAATAAATCATCTCTTTTACATTTTAAGATAGTTTTGATGATATTTCTCCCTTGAAATTATATAGATCACAGATATATGTAGGTGTGGGTAGTGCATGCACAGGTATATGGTTCTAGTTTAGGTCATATAGATTAGATTTATATATACGTAATCACATAAGAAGGATGCGTTCAAATTCCCAAGCTGAACATTAATGAAATGGGAATGGGAAACATCAGGATTCCACTTGCCTGTGAAGTAACAGCTGACTCTGTTCAGTGCTTTGAATTAGGAAGAATATCACTGATGCTAGAAACGCATGATTTAAATAAATCTACAAATATAATTGTAGATCAGATATTTTCTTATAATTGGAAGGGTTTTTTTTTCAGCTAAACTATCTTTTCACTAATGCAGATTATAAAGCTAAATTTGTAGGTTTTGTTTCTCTGCAAACCAGTGGGGAAAAATTAGAAATTCATGCCACAGTTTTTTACTGTACAATGTGCCTTGTCAGTAGGTGGTGAAACTTCTATTTTTAAGGACAACAGAATGGATTTCTACCAAATAACACTGCTGGAAGAAGGATTTTTCCTGCTCCAATTTTTCCCATTTCAGAAATCATCTTTACTACGTTTTGAAAATATTCCACATTTTCCTTTACAGCTGTGCAGTGTGGCAATCCAGGAACAACTGCTAACGGAAAAGTACTTCGTATTGATGGAACTACATTCTCTAATTCAGTAATTTATTCATGCATGGAAGGATACATACTTTCTGGATCATCTGTAAGACAATGCACTGCCAATGGAACTTGGTCTGGATCTTTGCCAAACTGCACAAGTATGACACATTTCTAATGAATAGTCTTTGTTTTTCCTCTCCTCTGAAAGTAATGAATGAAGTAAAATATAGAAGTCTCATGCCAATATTTTTTCAGCTTTTTCTTGCACTTCTTCCTACATAATTTTGTATGTTAAATACTTTTTAAAAATATAATGCTATGCGAATGTGAAGAATATGTTTTTAAAGGTAGAGTGTAGTAAAGTGTGTAGACTGCTGTTTCAGTTTAAGGGAGTTGTATGGTTACATGATCTACCTACTTTAATTCTTTACTAGTAGACATATTCAATCCTGTTTCTATTTTGTGGTATGACATATACAGACATTTTTTATTTTAATTGCTTTATTTCATCTTGAAAAGTTAGCAGTATATTTTTCTGTTCTACCAGAGAGTAGAAAATAAAAACCTTGTTATAAACACTTGAGGATTCTTTTCGTAGTGACTCCAAGGTCAAAATTCTTGTCCCCTTTTGACATATCATCTTCTGTGTGGCCTCTTCATTAACCTTAGAAATCCTTTGGCTACCCAACTAACAGAAGCTATTACAGCATCTCTAACATGCATAATGAGCATTTTGCAACACTTTATTTTCAAGCCCATCTGTTCCTTCTTTATGACATGTCCTAGTTCATCTTTTAGTAGTAATTATGAAAATTTTACATTTATGTGATGCATGAGACTGCCTATTATTTTGAAGAAACATATCCTCATCAGAGGTATAGCAAATTGTTTTTAAAATTTTGAGCACACTTGCAACAACCCAAATCGAAGCCAAAAGCTAGGTCATAAAACTTCTTGTGTTTTTAAATCCATCTTCATTGAATTTTTTCAGTCATGAAGCCTGAGAGCCCAGTGTTTTTGTTTATTTATTATTTTAGTATGAGAACCAGATCAATTGTACCAAAGATAAAGGTGGTTTGTGATGTCAACTGCATCAATATTTTTTTCTTGTATTTTAGAATAACATTTTACTGAAATACATGCCAAAACAGTCTTCTTAAGACACATTACTCAGGTAGAAACATGAGATTTTAACTTGAAATATGTAGACAGAGGAAGAAGTGTCATAGTAAAACTTAGGGAGATTCAGGATATACCACTTTAGTTTAGTCAAGGTGTTATCAAAATTTAGAGGGTTTAGAGCTGAAGAGAGAATAGCATAGATATTTTTGTGCTCTTTACAGGCTGGGAGTGCTGGGCAGCATTACCATCCAACAGGACTGACCCGTGTGCAGCACCGTGCAGACCTAGACCATAGCAAGCTATTATAGGATTTCCTTAGAAAGAAACAACACAACTATTTCTGCAGCCAGATAGAAACAACGTTCTCATGAGAGCTTCTTGTTGCACTGCTCAATAAAAAGCAAGGCCGTGCAGTCAGCAAGGTGCAATCACAGAGTGCCTGCAGCAGCTCTGTTGCTGGGAGCTGGCTGAGGCTGTGCCCGGGCAGGAGATCTGCGTGGCACAGCACAGCTCTGAAGGCCACCCTGGCTGTGCAGCACAGCCCTGGGACTCCCCACCTCCACTCTATTGGGATTCACTGGCTCATCAACAGGAAATGCTCTTCTGGGCAGCATCACTGCAACAATTTAGATGTTTTTCCCTAAAAAAGTGAGTTGAGTGAAGGTGGTCCAACTGAAATGAAACAAAGATTAGAGGAAAAAAAGGATAAAGGCATTAGCTTTATTTTTTAATTCAGTCAAAACAATAGTAAATCTGTAAAATTTTTGAGGACTATTTTAGTAAAATTTACACATTAAGAATAGTAAATGGAATATTTCAAATAAAGGAAGTTTCAGAGTGTTTGAAATTATGTGTGCAAATAAGAGAAACAGTTCTGTCTTTTCCGATTCTATGGTATTTGAAAAGTGACCAAGAAAAATCTGTGGTTTTTTAATTTTTAAAAAATTTAAAATTACTGTGTTACTAGGTAAACTAAAATAGGCTGATTTCCAGTTTTCTTTATCAATACATTAGCTACCTGTTTTCTTTATCAGTACATTAGCTACCTTTACAGTAGATAACCCTGTGGTATGTTTTCTAGTCTCTTCTGTATCCATACAGTGATTGCATGGGACATTTTAACATTTGATATATGCTGTGTCATTAGTATCTGCTCCCTCAGACCATGGCAAACTGTAGAGAAGGTATACTATATATATATATATCTTGGATTCTCAGGTCCTGAGTTACTAGGTAAAGGGAGCTACACCACAAATATGTAGTCATGGAGTTTTGTGATTTTGGAGATCCGGATCCAGAAAGGGTGACATTAAAACCAGCCATGTTTTGGCATTGAGTTAGAAGTGGCCAGGACGTGTATTCTGCTCAGGAAACTGCTTCTCACACTTTTCCAGAAGAAATAGCAATGTTGTAGGGTGATTTTCAAGTTTACTATAAAATAAACCATAAAACCATGGGATGCTATATTTTGTATGAACTAGATTTTTCCCCTTTTTACTTTTTTAGCATTGCCACTAGAGTTCTATAGATTTCTTATTCAAAAAAACTGTTCCAGAAATTATAGATCCAGTTGACCAGGTGTGAGGGAAACTTACCTGTTTTAACACTATTCTCAGATGACAATGATATAAAACTTTTTATTAACTCCTTATGAGTACTTTATTTCATTAGGAAATTATCTCCTGACACTAGAAGTCATAAAAGGTTTTACAGTCACTCCCACACATTATAGTACTATAGACCTAGTTTTTATGTAAGCCATAGCCCATGTTTGGGAGTCACCTGAATATTCTCACCTGTTTATGTACATAGCATTTGTAAAGTGGGAGGATTTTGCAGGCATATATTTTAAATTTTCCAGATTTTGTTTCCTTTCAGGATGCCATAGAAAAGTAAAGTAAGTAATAAGCATCTACTTTTTTAATAATTAAACTGAATTGATAGGAAAATTTTAGCATAGCAAAGGGTGGTAGTGGCATATGTATTATTTTTTGCCTTTTTTCTTTTCTTTTTTTTTTTTTTTTGTTTTTTAAACTTGAAATTTTGTCAATCAAAAGTCCTTTACTACTACTGTTGAATGAAAGTATTTATGTTCTCCAAATATAACTGTTATATAGCTCTACGTATGTTTGAAAGCTAATTAGGATGACATATTTTTATATTCTCTTGGTGGAGATAAGATTTATATTACTTTTTCTTCTTTTTTTTTCCTTAATCAATGCCTAGTTTTGTCATGGTTTTTTCCCTCACATATAGACAAATCTCACTTAGATTTTAAAATATGTTTCTCAACTATTTAATTGCAGTTATCAGTTGTGGAGATCCAGGTGTCCCAGCCAATGGCATGAGATATGGTGATGATTATGTTGTTGGACAAAATGTTACTTATATGTGCCAACCTGGTTACACAATGGAAGCAAATAGCTCCTTAATTCGCACTTGTACTAGCAATGGCACGTGGAGTGGAGCAATCCCAACATGCAAAGGTACAACATTTATTTTGCCTGTCAGCTATTTCTTCTATGACATTTACCTACACTGTTTAAATTGTTAATTTATTGTGTGTTTCCGCAGAAATCAAAACTTACTTTTAGTATAAATACATTGAATTAATTTCTTTGTCTGCAGAAACCATGACTTCATCTTTTGCTTCTTTTCTCTTTTATATTAGTACAAGCACAGAATATTGAACAGTTTCTTATAATTCTGTAGAATACTTTATTAATTTGCTGGATGGTTTAGATTTTTTAGTTGCAGTTAGCATGTCAAAAGAAAGTAACCATATATATGTCCCTGCTTTTACAAACAGAACACTCAAAAATGTAAAAGACAACTCTGGGAAAGATCTAAATATATACAAACTGAACTTTGTCAAAGGAAAATTAATCTGAATTACTCTGTCTGCAATGCTAAGATTTTTTCATCATCCCTTCTTTATTAGATGGGCACCTTTAAGAATCACCTTGCTACAAAAAGAATAAATTGTTCTTGCAAATTTCCCAATAAAATTTTTTCTGTTTCATGTTATTTTTTCTACTGTGGAATTTGAAAGGATTCATCTCAAGATATTCCTTCTTTCTCTTCTTCAAATTGCATAACTGATTTTTATGGGTTTTTTTGTTTGTTGGAGTTTTTTTGTTGTAGTGGGGTTTGGGGTTTTTTAATGTACGCTGTTAAAATTTTAACAGCAAAAAATCTGAACATAACTGAAAGAAAAACTTTTCTGTCTCATCAAAAATACTTTCTCTGAGAAACTCACTTGCTCAACTCTAAACCAAGTTCTTCTCTCTAGAGTAATTTTTCTCTCTCCCTGATACTACATCTATAGAAAAGCAGCATTGCCATTTGGTGTTTTCTTTCTGGGTTCACACAAAATACATCTGATCGCTATTCTAAGTTCAAAACTTAGTCTTGAACTTACCTTTGTACTTACTTTTTCTTATCCATCTTCCTTCTGTTTCATTTTAAGGAAGCAAAATAATATACCTGCTAAGCAGCACTCATTTTCCTCCCATGAATTATTTTGTCAAACTGGATCAAATTAATTTCAAATCTCCACCATATTTGCAATTGCTTTTCTTGTTGAACAGAGTTTTCCCAATATCTTACCAATTCCAGTTTGATTCTAATTCACCTTTGACAATGTCAATTTTAAAGTTATTTCCTTGACACATTCTTAAGGATGCCAAACATTGAAATCTTCTTGACATTTCACTTTTTTTCCCCTATTTGCATTGTGCTCATAGTTTCAATTAAAAAATTATTTTAAGAACTGAAGAATGGACGTAGTGGTCATTTTGACCAAGAGTCTGTCTGTCTCCAAGAGTGGTGTAAGTCAACAGATAGAAGATCATAAGACAGAACAAGTATTTATGGAAAAGTCTCTCAACCTCAAATTCTTACGGTCTACAGGACACCTAACTGGGACCAGGAGATCTAGCTCTGATTTTACTCAAGTAGAATCATAGAAATAAAGAATTTTACTGCCAATTTTAACTTTGAGGTTTTGAGTCTTTCTGGTTTTGGGTCATACATATTTAAGGCTTGTATAAATGCTAATTAATAATCCTATGAAGAATCTCTAGTGTTCTCAGAATTTCATTCTACTTTAAGTTAGTTTGTGTAAGTACACGAGCCAAGTTAATAGTGTAATTAAAATAATATATAATATGCTGTAGTGTTAAATGTATAACAATTAGTTTTTACTGTCAGAATGAAGTCCCAGGGTCCTTTGGTACTATTTAGTTAAAATAATTGGAAAATGAACTGGGCAGAAAACACATGCATAATTGTCACTGTGCCATTGAAAGAGAAGATATAAATACTGCTCTGCTATGCCAAGTTGGAAAAGGATGCATGTTCATCTGCAACTAAATATTCAAATATTCTAACATTGTCTTTTTTGCAGACTTGCATTTGTAATATACTTGTAGTTCTTAAACTGAGAATGTCGTGGTACATATTTATGCCTGTGTCTCTGACCAAAATAGAGGAGCAAAATAGAGAAGCATTCTGGCTTGTTGCTTGGTATTGTTTTGTTTTCCTTTTCTCACCCTAAAATTCTGATGTTACATCTATTTTCTTCTACTTCTTCTCTCCTTTCCCAATTATCCACCAATATTTCCTCCCTTATTAGTCAGCTCAGAAGTTAAAATATACAGACCTTTTTAAAAGGACTATTTGTGAAGGTCTTGCAGAATGAAGACAGAATTCTGCTGCTTGGAGCACTTATTTTAATTATTTTCTTTTAAACATTAGAGAAGTGTGGCAAAAGCTATCATGTCCTTTTCTGGAACAAAACCAAGGTCCCAAAATCTAGATTTGATTTATTGGCTGGCAAAGATTATTTGATACTAGTATTCTCAAACAGCCATGAATGCTGCTGTAAAGTATCTTTATGGCCTCCATAACTGAGATTCTCTCAGTTAAAAGAATAATATGATTGTAGAAATGGTACATAGTGAACCCTCTGCATTCAAATACATATTACTCATCACCTAGTACCTCTGAAATCTTTTAAGCCTGAAAGATAACAGCTGTTCTAAACATTAGCTTAAAGGTTATGGGTGCAGCATTTAACTTCCTCCATTGTTGTGGCCTGTGTGTTCTCTGCTCAATTTTCAATCACCACATCTCATTTATCCCAACTGCCTTTACCAGATAAAATTGTATTAGAATTTTTTGCTTTCATTCTCTTTTGCTAGCACAGTTTGCCCTTTTTTCTATCTCATTCATTCTATCAACTTGGTCTAAATTTTGTCCTTTCCCTTTTTGGTTCAGGTTTTCTTTAATTAATTTCCTTAATACCTTTCCCCTTTAAGTTTTCAGTTAAGAGTTGTCTGTTACTACACCTCTATCCAATGAATAACGCTTTTATCTTCATCATAACAGTTGCATCTCTTTATTTCTACTGCTTTCCTGTACTTTTTTTCAATCCTCTTGCCTACAACCAAATAGAAGGTGTTTCTATTTTTTCCTAGGAGGCTTGGCAATTACCAAATATACTGAAATACTTCTTGCTGGCCCTCTTAGAGGTAGCAATACTAACAGTTTCAGGGAATTGCAAATCCTTAGATTTTCTCCCTATTGCTAGCAACTGGATGCTTTTTGGTGATGAACTACTCACAGAGCAAATAGTAACCAAACTGTGCTACTTAGAAACAGGCTTTCAAGTAATATTTTTGAACAGTTGTCCTGGAATTTCATCCCTATGCATGAAATCTAGCAAATGCCTAAGCTGGTCAACAGGAAGAAAACATTTTATTATTGCCACACTAATAAAATATGGTTGTACTCTATGTTGCCTTAACAGACAAAATAAAATTTGTAGTAGGCTACCAGACATATCTTAAATGTCTTACATGTCATAGTTTCCAGACTGATTTTTAGGTAATTTTCCTGTTTGGTTTGATGCAGCATCCTAGTTTATTTAAGACACTTCATCAATCATCCACTGCCTCCTAAATGAAGGAAACCAGACGTACTAACTTCAGAAAATGTGGCAAGAATACAGTGAGAAATATAGCATGCCCTTACTGTATTGTCCTCTAAAAAAAGGTGAAATTAGCCCATATGGTTCTTCTAGTAATTGTGTACACCAGGGATATTTACAGCAGCTGGGCCTAATTATTTTGAATATTATTGCAGCTGTTACCTGCCCAACTCCTCCGCAGATCTCTAATGGAAGGTTGGAAGGAACAAACTTGGACTGGGGATTTAGCATTAGCTATGTTTGCTCTCCAGGATATGAACTCTCTTTTCCTGCTGTTTTGACTTGCATTGGGAATGGAACATGGAGTGGTGAAGTACCTCAATGCTTACGTATGTATTCACGTCATAGTCTGTATTTTGCTGTATTATGGTTTTTTCCTGTTTAAAGTTTTCACTTTTTTTCCCCTCCTTCCCCCAGTGGCTCAATTAATTTCAAACCTGGGATAATTACAATCCTTCTAAAATTTTCTAAAATTTTCCAAAATTTTAATGTTACTAGTAGATTGAGAAGGTCATGAGAATATCTGTAAACCCTATGTGAGCATATATGAGTCCTTAGACGCAAATGCAAAAAAAAAAAATTACAGGCAATGTGTGCAACATAATCCAAGGCAATTCATGATTAAAAGCTGCTGTCTAGTTTTCAGATCCAGCTACATATGTGATGGGGTAACTTTCATTATGATCTCTTTTACTTCCTCATACTCATCCTAAACTTCCTGTGTTGTCGCAGAGAAATTTTTCTGGCTGTAATGTTGACTAGGCCCTGAGTGATTCTGGGACAATTACCTATTTTTCACCCTGCAGTAAACTAACTGATATATTTTATGCAGTAAATTTTATTAAACTGAAAGTTATAAATAACATTGATGGATTCTTGTATTGCTACAAATTTCATTACAGTATCCAATCGCATTCATTAAAAGTGATTGTGATTCTTCTGAGAGATATTGCATTGATTGCACTGAAGAAACAGGTTTTGTAGTTATTTGCAGAATAATTATACCACTCTGTAATGGTCTTCAAAAAGGAGTCTAACTGGAAGAGGATCATATCTTATTCATGGCTTTACAGTCTCTAAAATTTAATTTGAACTTGCCAAATAGCTGTGCTTGCCAGGTAGCTTGCTAAATGTTGCAAAATGCACTTCTTTGTTCTTTTACTATTTTTTTTTTCATTTTTCATCTCTCCTTGTCAAAAATTTTCTCTCTTTTGGCTATATCCCAGTACCATGAAAGCATATATAGATCATCTTTTCTTTCCCTTTTTTTTTTCCAATTATATTCTCATATCATCAACAATTTCTGACTGCTGCTGAAACTGTGTGCCAGAGGTGGAACACGATGAAAGGCATTTTTTCTGGAAGAAAAAGAACAAGACCACTATTTGTTGCTTAAATTCTCTATGTAGAGCTCTTCTAGAGTCCACTATACTGTGAATATCAGAGACTATGAAAAATTATTTTCATTATTTGCTCTTGATTGAAAAATGGTGTCTTTCATTCATTTTTGGATACCACAAGATATTTATGATTTTTAAAGTTGGAATACTTAATACTGTAGTATACTCTGAAAAGTGGGCTCTACCTTTAAACTTTTTAAAAGGTATATTTAGCACAGAATGCAGCTGCCTGGGAATTAAAGGCTATTTCATGCGGATTACATTAACTGAATGTGGTTGATGTGCAATGGTTACCCATTGGCCTGCTAGAGAAAACAACTGGCAGCCAGTGCTTGTCAAAGAGCTTAAGCTAGTTGCCATCTGGCAGAAATGAGGGGGAGATGGGGAAAGTCATTCTCAATAAGCAGTTCTTGACATCAGAAATTTATTTCCTAGCTTGGTTCCATAGAGCCTGTAGCTGAAGATATGCAAGGTACAGTTATAACATAGAATAATTATTCAGAATGGAATATGACCATGTCCTCAGTTGAGCGTTTGTCATCTATGACCCAGAAAATTTGTTTGCTTAATTACTCATGCAGTAATTTCAGTACTGCTGGTTTTATAAGTTTGGCAATAGATGTCAAAAATGTAGACCTATGCCAAAAAATTCCTAACTGCAGATATAACTTTGAATCATAGAATTATCACAGAATATAATGAATTGGAAGAGACCCATAAAGATCAATGAAGTCCACCTGCTGGCCCAGCAAAGAACAACCCAAAGAGTTGTACCCATATACCTGAGAGCATTGTCCAAAGGTTTCTCAAAACCTGTCAGGCTTGGTGCTGTGACCACTTCCCTGAGCCTGTTCCAGTGTCCAACCACCCTCTGGTGGTTGGACCCTCAAGAAAAACCTTTTCGTGATATTCAACCTAAACCTCCCTGATCTTTATATCATTCCCTTGGGTCCTGTCACTGGTTACCCCACAGAGGAGATCAGTGCCTGTCATTTTGCTTCACCTCGTGAAGAAGCTGAAGATCTCAATGAGGTCTTGGCAAAGTCTCTTCTCCTCTAGGCTGAACAAATCAAGTGACCTCAGTCACTCCTCATGCTCCTCACTCAATAAATGACCTCCTCACTCCTCCTCTCAAGGCCCTTCAGTGGCTTATTTGCCCTCTTTTGCATACTCTCTAATAGCTTTATATTGTGTCACCCAAAATTCACACAACATTCAAGGTGAGGCTGCCCCAGTGCAGAGCAGAGCAGGACAATCCACTCCCTTGCCTGGCTGATGATGCTGTGCCTGATTCCCCTAGGATATGGTTGGCCCTCCTGGCTGCCAGGGCTCATATTCAACTTGCCACCAACCAGGACCTCCAGGTTCCTTTCTGCAGTGCTGCTCTCCAGCAGTGTTTTCCTATTCTGGATGTACATCCAGGGTTGTCCCATTCCAGGTGCAGTGTTCTTAAACTTCATATTGTTGGTGATTGCACAGTCCTCTGATCTGTCTGGGTGTTTTTTCAGGGCACAAATGCTTTCAAGTGAGTCAAGAGGTTCTCCCAATTTTGTGTAATCAGCAAACCTACTTAGTATACCTTTGAGTCCAGGTATTTTAGGAATCGTTTGGACCTGTTTGTACCAGCTATGTGGTATTCACAGCTGGCATTGGGCAAGTTAAAGTCCCCCAAAAAGAAGTCTACAGAAGTTGACTTAGAGGTCTCCCTTAGTTCATTGAAGAATAATTTGTCAGTGTCAACATCCTGACTGTGTGTCCTGTAGTAGATCCCCATAACAACATCTGCTTTGTTTGAGTGTCCCTTAATCCTTGCCAAAGGCTCTTAACATGCCATAATGTCCTGTTGTTGGCCAGGACAGGATTAATGTTTTGCAGTAGGTGGGAGGGGGCAGGGCTAAGTCCCAGGTGTTATTCTATTACACCTCACATCACTGCCAGGGGTGGGGGAAGGGACTCTCTTTTCTGAGGAGAAAGGCTTCCTTCCAGTCAGAAAAACATGACTGTGGTCAGGTCAGATTGGATTCTGCAGTAAATATTTTGCAAGTACATCACCCTCTCTTTTGTACACTTTTGTAATTAATATTGTTGCTGTTATTGTTTGTTTTCTTATCTCATTGCTGTTGCCAGTAAATTGTTCTTATCTCAACCCGTGATCTCTGCCTTTTGTGCCTGTAATTCTCAACCCCAGCCTGACACCGGGGAAGGTGGAGAGGAAAACCAGGGAAGTGGAAGAGAGCATCAGGGTGCTTTTGGGCAATCACAGTGGGGGACCCTGAACTGGGCAGTACCATTCCTAAACCAGGACACATAACAAACAGCAAGCTCCACCGCCCCTCTCCCCTGCCTCATCCCCCACCTCACTTGCCCTGCCTATCCCTCCTGAAGAGTGTGTAACCCTCCATACTGGCCCACCAATCACAGGACTGATCCCACCAGCATTTACTTGAGCCAAGGATGTCATATATCACAGGCTGAGTCAAGGCTTCTAGGTCCTCATGGAGAAGACTGAAGGATCTCACTAGTACTCAAACTCTGGCATGCCTTTCCATTGCTTATCACAGATGAACCTGATTTTGTCCCTTTCCCTCTTCCAGAATAGTTTAAAACTCTCCTGGTCAGCCCTTCTAACTTCTGCACAAAAATAATTTTTCTCTTCTGAGAATTGAGTCTTTTGACTGCCATTGAATATTAGTTGATGTGATGTTGTATAGACTATAATATGATCAAAACCTCCAAAGTTCCTCTGATGACACCATCCTCAGAGCCATCTGTTGATCAGCTGGGTCTGCCTGTTCCTTCCAGTATTCTTCCCTGATACTGATAGGATCAAAGAAAACACTATGTGTTTTCCCGTCCTCCTGATCCTTCAAACAATTGCGCTAAGGCCTGAAATCTCTTTTGATTACCCTTGGACTTCTCTTTGCTACCTCATTTCTGTGGCCATAAAGAAGAGCAGATAATAATCAGAGGGTTGTACCAGACTAGAGTTTTCTAGTTGTGTCCCAGGCTCCAAAGAGGCAGCAGGCTTCTCTGGGAGTAAGGTCCAGTGGGCGTATTGGGTCCTCGGGTTCCCTCAGAGGGGTTCACCTGTGAAAACCACTGTTATTTTGAATTGACAGAGGTGGTCATGATGCAGGGGCTAGGTTATTTTGCCCTCCAATTCCAGAAGGACCTTAATCTGCATCTTAAGTTGTCAGTCCATCTAGTTCCAGGGCTTCATACCCACTGTATTAGGGCACCAGAGAGCATTGTCCAAAGGTTTCTCAAAACCTGTCAGGCTTGGTACTGTGGGAAGATGAGGCAGGCTGGGAAGGGATTTGCCTGTCCCTGCAAGTAGTAACCTACTTCCATTTCCCCTCCTCACTCAGATTCCCGCCCTCTGCCTGCTGGTGAGTTGGTAGGGGAACCTTTGTTCCTTGTGTCATGGTTGGCTGGTATATTGATCTCAGGGATGGTAGAATAGGATGCCACAAGTCAATCTCCTTGTCTGATGCTCCTCAGCCCAAATGCCTTCTCAAGAAGCTCAGTCACCAGGCAGAGCATCTCCTCTATCTGGATACATCTCGGACAGGTGTGCTCACTGCTGCCATCAGACATTGACAAGAAGTGTGCTGTTCATCAGTTAAATTTCTTCTAAGAATGAAACTAGCCTCACAGTCTCAGTCCTCTTAGAGTCCTTAGGAAAATATTTCCATTGATAGCAGAAACACTCATAAAACTTTCAGTTCACTGCAACTTTAGTTTGTTCTGTAGTCACCTGTTCTAGTATCAGAGGGAAACTGCTGTGTTTTACCATGATGCCTGGTTTCCATCTGATATAAGAGAAAGGTATTCAGTAGATTTTCAATGACTAGATCAGCTTGACTGACAACTAAGTAGTGGAGCTTATTTAGTTTCAGAAAAAAAGAATAAATTTACCAAAACCACGTTTTTGAATGTAAGAATTATTTTTCCCTTCAGAGTTGTTGTTACTTTGTTGGTGCGAAGAGCTGCTAGGAGACAATTTCAAGTCACTGTGTTATAAATTTGTGTTTTATGTATTCTCAAATTAAGACACAGAATTTTCTAGTGAAAGCAACCATGATCTGTCATTCACAAATGAAGTACACTGTGTGTACACTATGTGGCACTATCCCCAATCCATAGATCTTTTCAGAATTTCACCCATAATTCTGCGCACAGTCCCCTGCCATCTAAAGTGATGAAATTGCATACTTTTCTGGTATGTTACAGATTTATCCCTTTTTCTTCACCTGTGTGGGTGGGCATGGATTTCCCATGCTGTCAGTGTCTGAAGAAGGAAGCAGGGAGCAGGAACATTTCATGTGAGCGGGTCCTTTGGAAAGCTTAAAACATGGGTGACAAAGATAGAAACATTACAAATGCATTTTGGAGATTGTTGTTTAAGAGATGTAATTTAAATTATGTTTGTAGATGAGAAAGATGAAGCACTAAATTCCACTGTCTGTACAGGATATCTTATTTAGAAACATTATTGAACATGTACAGTTGTGGGAGTTTTATTATTAGTATTTTTATTATTACACCATTTTCTGTCTGATATGAAATTAGACTACACAATACTAGAATTCATGGTGTGTCAAGGAATAATAAAGTCTGATAACATAGAGTTTGCCATAGCTAATTTAATTTCCTGGGTCAGTTATTCAAAATCAAGCTTCTGACATTATTCAATACTTCATACTGCATAAGAAGGCCAGTAAATTTGCTAGCAGTGCGTTTACTCAGTTATGACATGCTATAGACATAAGGAATCCTTAGGTGATAGAAATAAGGTAAAAATATCCATTTAAGATCCAATTTTTATGAGTGAAATTTATCCTGTGTGTAATAACAGTTTATTAGTATCTGACTTTTAGCTTGCTACAGAAGTTTAGGGGTTTTTTTCTGACTTGTTTGTTTGTTTGTTTGTTTTTGTTTTGTTTTGTTTTGGTGTTTTTGGGGTTTTTTTAGAGGTTTTTTTTTGTTGTGTTTTTTGGGTTTTTTTTTGTTTTGTTAAGTTTGGTTTGGTTTGGTTTTTTGTTTATTTATTTGTTTGTTTGTTGGTTTTGATGTTCTTTTATTGTTAACTGTTCTAGCTCTCAAGTATTTTACTTCCAAATCTTGCTTTCTTACTTTTCAGTAAAGGATGAGGAAGCAGGATTTTATGACTACTGAAATCTATCTGCTAAATCCTTTAATCATACAAAAATGTTGAGCACTGGGTAGGCAGCAAGAGAGCAGGAGAGGAGGGAAGATTGACATGAAAGTTTGATACCCTCTTTTACTGCTCTCTAAAGATTTGCAGATTGATGTTGTTTGGGGCATGGGGGAATTGTGGATATTTGGAGTTAAATAAAATAAAATGTCAACTTGATTTATTAATTGTGAGGTACTGACCAAGCACACTAATAGTAATTTTGAACAACTATCAGAACTAGTACAATCTAGCAGACTAAATATGATATATCTAGTCTCTCTGAATTCCTATTAAGTGTTTCTATATTTGATCAGTGTTTAATAAAATAAATACAGAATTTGGAGTAATTTCTTCACTTAGTTCAGCTAAGTATTATTTTTTTTAAATAAATGCCACATTCTATTTCTGTCATGTCTTCTTTCACAGCAAAGTTTTGTGGTGACCCTGGAGTACCTGCTCAAGGGAAAAGAGAAGGCAAAAGCTTCATCTATCAGTCAGAAGTCTCTTTCAGCTGCAACCCTCCTTTTATTTTGGTTGGCTCTAGCACCAGGATTTGCCAAGCAGATGGAACATGGAGTGGTTCTTCTCCTCGATGCATAGGTATGATTATGTCCATGTATTGAAATTTCTTTTAATGCTTATTATTCCCCTTCTTGCTAACTCAATCTAAGATTTTTCAGTTATTTTGAATTATCTTGGTGTTATTCTATACTCGCTAAGAATCAAATCACTTTATTTATGTCCTTGTGATTGGCTTATTGCATGTTGCTGAACAAGCTTAATTTTGTCCTACAATCTTGTATTTAATTAAAATACTGTAATTTGTTTTGTCTTTAATGTATTGCAATTTTTTTCAGAACCTACTCGCACAGCATGTGAAAATCCAGGAGTCCCAAGACATGGGTCACAAAATAACACATTTGGCTATCAGGTAGAGTATACTTTCTTTTATTAATTTGCATAAATATTTAAATATTTTATACTACCTCAAAGTCTAGAAACATCTGATTAGAGGTTCAGAGACTGCTTCTGTTAGAGTTCTTTTCTGCCGTGTTACTGTGTTTCCTTATTTCTAGCTGTTGGATTACACTAACCCTGTGTCCCTATCAGCGATGCAGTACATGAAAAACTTGTGATCAAGTTCCACTTGATTTCACCTTGAAGGCTTTCAGTGTCTCCTGCCAATATATAAGTGCTCTCTACAATTTATTAAACAAGCTTTTCCTCCTCAAAAATATGTATACTGTGTGTCAAACCGCTATTATAAACATACTCTAAAAAACAGGCCTTTCTTCCTGAGAGAAAATCTCTTTGGAACAACAAATGAACTACAGAGTCCTGGACCTGTTAGGAGAACTTCTAGTCCACTCCCCCTTCTCAAAACAGGGTCAGCTAGAACAGGTTTATAAGGGCTGTCTCCAGATGGTTTTGAATATTTGCAGGGATGGAGACTCAACAGTGCCTCTGAGCATCCTGTCCCAAACTGATCACCCATACAGTGAAAATGAACATTTTTTTCTTAGTTTTAAAGAAAATTTTCTATGTTTCAATTTATACCTATTTCTTCTTCTTGTGTCTCTGGGCACCACTGAAGAAAATCTGCTTCTGTTTTTGTCCTGCCTCCAGGGTTTGTTTTTTTGGTTTTGTTGTTGTTGGTGGTTTTTTTGTTTGTTTGTTTGTTTGGTTTTTTTTTGTTTTTTTTGTTTTTTTGGTTTTTTTTTTCAGGCTGGGTAACCCCAGGTCTTTCAGCTACTCTTTGTATTTCAGATGCTATAGTCCCTTAATCAACTTTGTGGCCCATCACTGGACCAAATATAGTACTGTCCTTGTCTCTCTTGCAGTGGTGGGCCCAGGACTGGACCCAGCACTCATTTGTGACTCACTGGGGCTAGCAGGGGGGGAAGAAGCACCCTCCTTGATGTGTTTTCAGTGCTCTGCCCGATGCCTCCCTGGAGACTGTTGGACGCATTTTATACAAGGCTGTGTAGTGGCAAATGGTGCTTGCATATGTTTCTCTTGGAAAAAAGAATTGTGAAACTGAAAATTATTTTGAACTGCTGATTTTCTGATTCACACAAAACACTTATGTCAGTGAAATGTTTTCATGAGTGAATGGTTTAGAGATGCAAAAATGTACCTTATAATTTGCTAGGAATCTTGTGAACAAAGAGAGAGCCTAATCTATCCTGTGAAACCTGTGATGTCAGGGCTGAAAGCTCCAGGCACATGAAGAGGGATGAACAGAAGAGTACCTAGCAGCTCCACAGCTGTAGGAGGTCTCTGTCTCTTCTCTAGTAGCAGGAGAATAAAAAACTGCAGTTTGCTGGAAATGCAAGAAAGGGCTGGGTGAAATTGGAACAAATTCACAAAATTATATTAGTTTTTAAAAGCAAATTGTAGATTAAGACTTTTCAAAATTTCATGGCCAAAAATTTCTTTGGTTTATCCTTTTTGTGGCCTTTATGCAGTACTACTCTGGCTTGGTTTTTAGCAATATTTGGGTTTTCAGATTGTGCTAGATAACAATCACATGCAAGTGATAATAAAATCATCTAAGATATCTCTAGGGTCTGAAAGTGCAGCTTTGTGCCAAGACAGGATAAGCAGTGGCAGACCTTAGACTAACTTTGCTTATAATATCACTGACAGCTAGCATGGAACTGTAAAAATATCAAGCAAAATGTCAATTGACAAATCATTTGTAAAATAAGTGTAAGTACTGGCAGAGTTTACAACCCTGTAAATTATAAAAAAAAAAAAAAAAAAAAAAAAAATTGAAAAAAGTTATAAGGTTAGTGCCCAGTATTTAAGATGTATGTGCTATAGTCTCCTTACCCAGCCAGCAACTCATTCCCATGTTCACACAGTGAAATTGATTTTATGTACTAACTAAATGTACAACTTCTGATTACTCTGGTATGATTGTTTAGTTAATGCATAACAGGGTAGAAGTATCAGTCATACAGATGAAACTGAGCTTAGTTCTTGTTTGAGTGGAAACAATTGTGAAAACGATTAGTTCTAGATAAGTTATTGTCTGTAGATCCCAGAAAGAAATATTGCATTATCATATATTGTATAATGTTATGACTCCTTTAAAACCACAAAAAAATTGTTAATTAATGTATATTATGCTATAATTAACTTCCTTGTGTTATTATCCCGTGTGAACGGGATAATAGTGATTTTTACTTCTATCCATAGCAGGAAGGTAAAGAAAAATTCTAAATTGTTCCATAACACAGATGAGAGTTTTTTGTTTTGTTTTATTTGGGTTTTATTTGTTTTAACTCTCTCAAATACTTTATAATTAAACTAATATTAGTAGGGTAACTTAATTGACTTAATTGTCAAGGTTTAAATTTATTCCTCTGTTCATAAAAAATACCAAGCTGTAGCCTTACACTTAGAATTCAAGTCTTCATATGTGGAATCCTAAGTACTTTTCATCAAATGGCACTACTTCCTCTTTTATCTGACAAAAATCACTCACTGACACTTGCTTTTCACAATTCTGATGTCAAGTTATGAGCTTCCACAGTACCATTGCTTTGTTCCTGTTTTTTTCCCTACTCTTGATTATCTGTTTTCCTGTCTCATTGACTGCACTGAAAGTTCAGGCAAACACAAGATAATTCTAGGCTTGACTAAAAGGCGTGTCTAAACCTGACCTTCTGAAACCTACACTAACAAAAGCACCAGTATCACCACGTCACATATGAATTATGTTTCAACTATTTAAAAATAGCTTTGTAGAAAATGAGGCAACAGAATTTTGCCTGGAATTTATTGTTCAGTATTGAATTCTTCAGGCAGAAGCAGATCAGTTTCTTATGTGTTCAAATAACATCAAAGTACCGGTTTATTGCTACTTGGATATCTGGCATGGCATGGAAATAAGTATCATCATCTGCTTTAATTGTTATGAAGACATATTTCTAGGATGTTTACCTTTCATCTGAGCCATTTTCATTTGACAGATCTACCTTAGCAGTGTGTTACAATGGAGACAAAATAACTTTAGAACTTAGTGAATACTGACTTCCTCTGTAATCTGGAAAATAAATCACTCCTTGGAAAGAAACTGAAATACTTCTTCAGCTATATTGCTAGAAACAGAAAAGTGCTTATAGCACTTTCACCATAAGCAATTGTAACACAAGGTACTACTGAATTGAAGAAACCATTTAGAACTGCTTAGATCAGTCAGTCATATATATAAGATTTACTATTTCTCATACTTTTCCAACTTTTTTTTTTAGAAATTCAGTTATCTTCCCTTCTATTGAGGCCTAAACTGAGCCAAAGAGCAGTCTTAATTTAAAAAGGAAAATAGACACAATGCAGTAGTGATAGCCCTCTGCTAGCTCTTGGGTTCTGTTTTATGAAATTCTATATGAAACTTGATCTACAGATGTTGAGCAGCCTTGCAAATAATCTCCTTCTGTCAATGTAATGCTTATAAAAACTTCAGTTTTGATTAAATTGTAAGATGAAGTTCTTAGAGAAGTGCTCTACTACCACAGTATAGCTCTCTCCATTAGCACAGTTGGCACCACCACTGCATCAATGAAAATGTAATTTAAGCCATATCAGACACCATGTATTTTTCTGTTTCTCATTGCCCTGAGGTCTCTGGTGTCAGTGTTAGTGTCACAATTTGAAGTGCTTCACTGGCACGAATATGTTTTTTTTTTTCTTTTTTTTAGTTTCTATCATTCATGTTTAACACCTGGGGTTATTTGTAATGTTTCTAACACACTTTTACACCACTCACACTACAGATCATTATTATACACATATTTTTCAATCTCTTCTATAAGGTACAATTCATCTATGTTAGATAGTTGCTCTTTTTTACCTCTGAAATCTGGTTCTGTCCAGGCCTGCATGTCTTTAAGAGTGAGTTGTTCACAGCAAAAGGATCTCCAGTGCTAAGACTGTGTTGCATCTTTTACCATAGTCACACTGTAGTTTTCCTCACAGCATCCTGCTGTCTGCATTTCTCAAGGGCTTTGCTGTCATTCCAGCACCAGGCCTATATTTCTCTGTACCGCATCACATTGGTGGAAATAGCTCACTCTGCACATACTAGATTATTTTTTTTTTCTGCTATGGATATAAATCTGTGCTTGTACCATACAAAGATAAAGAAAGGCATAAAACCTGGTCATAGCTACCTGATCACAGGAAATTTAAATTTTACAGCTAAAGCAAGTTTAGAAACAAAACAAAACCAAAACAAACACAAAACTCCAGGCAGCTCAAGACTCTTTCAGACACAGGAAGCCTGTCAGGCTTCTGCCCAGAGGTCTTGCAAACTCAAAACCCTGTTATAAGGGCAATAATGTATTAGTGGGCTACCAAACTACAGATATAGTGAAGAGTTAATGAGGCATGTCTTCATTCACTTAAAATGTGATGCTAAAAGTTGCTGAAGATAAATAACTGGCATTCCCTTAGCTTCTCGATTCTTCAGCACAAATTTCTGGGGATGGAGGAATTTATTAAAGTATTTTCATGTTCTTTGGTGAACTGAAATCTAAAAAAAAAATTGATTGTAGAGTAACTTATGAGAGTTAGAAGTATCTTTTATTCTTACAAAAATATAAGAAATAAGAAGGATAATAAGTTATTATTTTGATAATTGTTATACATTATTTTAATCTTACTTGGTGAAAAAAAAATCTAGAGTACTTCATAAATGGATTCAGGTTGATATTTATGCATTTTCTTCTCAGACTGGTATTTATCCTGTTAGAGAATAACAAATATACACCCTTTGGAGTTTAGCAAAAAAAAAAAAAAAAAGAAAAAAAAGTTAATTATTATGTTAATTTTAAGAATATCCAAGCTATAACTGACACTATAGACAAGGCAGCTATAGAACAGGCATCAAGCACTATTTTTTTTTTTTTATTGGATACAAACACTGTTTCCTAGACTACTAATGCTTCTACTTGAGCTGTAGAATAAAAATTAGAGCAAATCTGAGCATCTCGCGACTGGGAATTTTTTTCAGCATAGAATACTGTATTATAGCGCCATCTGGTGCCTCTGACACAAGAATATTGCAAAGTAGACCACAAAACTTTGAAATTATTTATTTAATAATTATTATACATATCCCATAAAATTAATTAATTTAATATATTTTATTACATATTAATTTTAATATTATTTTCATTTATTTCTAATCTTGAACAGCATGGCAACACTTCTTAAACATGTTCATCCCTTGGGCAACTGTTGCATTTTTGATGCAGCTTTGGTGCTTACATAAATGAAGGTTGCGTTTCTTGTGAAACCATAAAATCATGGAATGGTTTGAGTTGAAAGGGACCTTCAAGATAATCTAGTTTCACCCCCCTGCCGTGGATAGGGACACTTTCCAGTAGACCAGGTTGCTTAGAGCCCCATCCAGCCTGGCCTTAAACACAGCCAGGTATGAGGCATCAACAGCTTCTCTGGGCAATTTGTCCTAGTCTCTCACCACCCTCACAACAAAGAACTTCTTCCTAGTATCTAGTCTAAACCTACTCTCTTCTGAATCTATTCCCTCTTGTCCTGTCATGACATGTGTCTGTAAACTGTCCCTCTCCAGGTTTCTTGTAGGCTCCCTTCAGTTACTAGAAGGCCACAAATAGGCCAGAATGAAGCCTTCTTTTTTCCAGGCTTAACAAACACAGTTCTCTCAGTCTTTCCTCATAGGAAAATCCCTCAAAACATTTTGGTGGCCCTCCTCTGGATTTCCTCCAACAATTCCATGGTTTTCTTGTGCTGAGACACCCAAAGTGGGACACAGGATTCTGGGTTTGGTCTCACCAGAACAGAGTAGAGGGACAGAATCACTTCCCTCAGCCTTCTGCCTCACACTGCTTTTGGTGCCTCCCTGGTTTTTTGAGCTGCAAGTGCACATTTGTGTCTCAAGTCCGGCCTCTCATCCACCAGCACCCCCAAGTCCTTCTCAGCAGGGCTGCTCTTGATCTGTTCATATCCCAGCACACCCCTACTATAAGATGTAGTGCTGTGCCTTGAACTTGGTCTTACTAAAGCTCAGGATGTTCTCATGGGCCGCTTCTCAAGCTTGTCCGGGTCCCTCTGGGTGGATCTCATCCTTCAGATGTGTTACCCACACCACTCAGTTTGGAGTAATTCGTGAATTTGTTGAGGATGCACTCAATCCCTTAATCTGTGTTGTTAAGGAAGATATTAAACAACACTGGTAATAATAATAATAATACTGTACCCTGAGTGACACCATGTGTCACTGATGTCCACTGGAATTCTGAGACATTGACCACCACCCCCTGGATGTGACTGTCCCATCACTTTCTTATCCATCTAGCAGTCCACTGATCAAATCCATCTTTTTCCAATTTAGAGAGAAGGATGTTTTGGGGAATTCTTGTGAAAGGCTTTACAGAAGTGCAGAAAAATGATATCTGTAGTGCTTCCCTTGTTCACTGATATAGTCATATGAACATCTTTCTTAAGGCTAGTACTTTTTAAAAGTAGTATATTGATGTTGATTGTTTTAACTAAGATCTTTACCACAAAATAAAAAAAAAGCTTCTATAGCTACTTGGTGCAATTTCTAAAACTTGTAGTACTTTACTACTTTGTGCTTAATCATGCAAGTGATTTATAGTATTTCCTTCAAAATCTTTTAAAAGTAATTATATAGTCCAGTGAGCACAGAAAAGAGCAAAATAAAGGGAGATGAATTTTAAATCACATCCTGTGTTGATGAGCTACTATCTGTAGTTCATGGGTTATTATTAAATTTCATTCTAATGAGAAGCTTGAGCTGAAATGGAATAGTACTATAAAGTTTCAAATGAAAGCTTGTAGCAGTGAAATGCTGTTTCCCAGTACTAAACTATCAGGAAAGAATCCACATTTTACCTTTGAACATCAGTCTGAATCAAGTGTTATGCATTTAAGCAAAATAATTAAAAATCATACCCAAACCAAAACCATAAATGTGCTGTCACAGATAGTTTAACGTTTTCAACTTCTTGTTTAAACATGAGTTGATAAATATATTAATACAGGTCACTGCAGAACAGTAAATATGATCTATGCACCTTAATATTTGAGTTAAGCTCTCACACTATGTAATACAACACTCTCTGAATGATGTACTTCTAATCTAATTTCCTCGCTTTTGATGGAAACTAAGAATTATTTGCATTTTCATCAATATCACCATGACTGGACATGCTAAACAAGTTATTCCATTTTATGTTTGTGCAGAAACTGTAAGAATTATATTTTCCTTTTTATGCAACACATACCCATAAAAAGGATAATAATTAAAAACTAATCTCAAATGAATTGCTATTGTAAATTTTAATGTACTTATGTTTCAGTTTCTATTATCAAAGTGGTATAAAGAGCCATTATTCTTTACCTCCTCTCATCAAAAAACAAAATTAAAATATCATTGGAACATTCTGAAGCACGAGACAGTGTTATTGACCAGCCCCTTTTATTCTAATCAAATATTTCTCATTATAACCTGTGAATATATCCAGCATTCCACAAAGGGGGATCTAGCTCAGCAAAAGTCCAGCAGAATCTAAAACCCATTTCAGTTCTGTGGCTTTCCTTGTTTGTGGCAATTTTGCCCAGCTGGCTCTCCTTTAGTCCAGAGTGGGGAAGGCACCATAAGCTTTGTTTCAAAACTCATAGTTCATCAACTGTTCCAGGCCCAAAGCAACGCACTAGAGAGACCACAAAAGATGAGGATTCGATTTTCTTCCATGGAGGATCTAATTTTGGGGGGAGAGTAATTCTACTGAGAATGAAGCAGTTTTTTATTTCATATCAAATTGTTCTGTGAAATTAATTTACTTTTCAGATAAAGGGAATCACAACTTATCAAGTCTGTATTATGTGAAGGAGTGATCAAATTTAGGAAAAAAATCCCAGCTTGATAGTTGCTCATAACAATATTACTGTGTTTTCGACTTTTCAACAGGTGGGAAATGTTGTTCAGTTTCAGTGTAAAAAAGGACACCTGCTCCATGGTTCCACAACACGAACTTGCCTTCCTGATCTTACATGGAGTGGAATCCAGCCAGAATGTATACGTAAGAAATGATAACTTTTTTCTTTTCTCAGTTTTTTTTATCTAGATTATTTAGCTGCAGTAACATTGTCATAAAGTTAATCTATATGAATTTATTAACTGAAAGTTAACGGAAATTTGCATTACTAGCTTACAGCAGCTAGAAATATGATTCTGAGTGAATTTTTGTATAATAACAATAGAAACAACAACAAAAAAAAGAGATAAAATAGACAAATCTTCATCCAAAGTCAATTTCTATCAAAGAGGATGCAACCCTTCCAACTCAGAGAGGAGGTGGTGAGAATAGGACATATCAGAAGGCCTTAGTCTAAAATATGCAGGAAAGCATATAATTAAAATCAGTTCTAGTAAAGAGTTTGAACTGTTTCCCAGCCAAGGAGTCACAGTATTTTAAGATGGGGAAAAAAGTGTTTGCAATAGGAAATTTTTGAATCTGAAATAGAGAGAATCCTCTGTGAGTATAGATAGCAGCACTTCATTTTACCCTTTTGGTAAGTAATTATAATTTACTGAAGACATAAGATCATGGTTAATCTTCCTAGTTCAGCTAGTCAGCTGTATTTTTTCTGGAAATAATCTTACCTTGTAAGGTCTGACCTTATAGAATCACTTCAGTGAATGGAGAACATATCCACAGAAGGAAACAGCATTACTATTATTTCAGCTGGTGCTAGCGTTAATCTTAAGCTAACAGAAAATCAGTAGCTTAGTGTGTTGAAAGGTGAACTCTGCTCTTGGAGGTATGCTGTCTTTGAGATAACACATAAATCCCACATTCTGGTGATTGTTAAACGTATAAAACTCTTCATATGACATTAGAAATAACTTTTTTTTCTGATATTTACAACTCACCTTAAATTTCTCCTTGACCTTTTATAATGTTTTCCAACTGACCATTTACAATGCTACATAGATATCATAAGTGGTGTAAGTCACAAGCCATGTTGCTTTTAAGTCTGTTACGATGTGTGCTGTTTCTGTTCTCATATGCAGACAATTATTTTGTTCATGCAAGTGCATTTCAGTCTGTTCTTGGTCCCTTGGAATTGAAAGGTCCATATTTAAGGGTGTATTTACAGACTCACGGTGATATTTTATAGACTATATAGTAATTTATAATGTTAATTAAAATAGATTAATATGTAATTTCTATTGATTTTTTACTTTGTTAGTTAACTGTCAGAATGGGCATATATTATCTTTTCAGAAATATTTTCACTATTTTCACAGAAGGATATTTTATGTTTTCTTTGTAGCTCACAGCTGTAAACAGCCAGAAACACCAAGTCATGCTAATGTTGCAGGAATGGATCTTCCGTCACTTGGTTATACATTGATTTACACTTGTCAGCCAGGCTTCTTCTTGGCAGGAGGATCAGAGCACAGAGCCTGTAGGTCTGATGGCACATGGACTGGGAAGGTTCCAGTTTGTGAAGGTAAGCTCTTCTGTTTCCCACTGCATCTGCCATCTGTCATATTTCAGTGCTTTTCTTCACTTGCAGTTGGCACACGCATGCCAGCAGCTTGATTGGGCCCAGTCAGCATGTTTTTATGAAAGGCAGGTCCTGCTTGATGAAACAAATCTTCTTCTAACAAACTGACCTGCTCAGTGATCACTCAGTACTTGGCGCTGGTGAGACCACACCTTGAATAGTGTGTGCAGTTTTGGACCTCTCACTCCAAGAAAGATACTGAGGTACTGGACTGTTCCCAAAGAAGAGGAATGAAGCTGGTAAAGGGTTTGCAGCAGAAGGCTTATGAGGAGAGGCTAGGGAAGCTGAGGGTCTTTATCCTGGAGAAAAGGACACTGAGGGGAGACCTTATTGCTCTGTATAACTACCTGAAGGCAGCTTGTAGCAGGGTGAATGTTGGTCTTCTCTTCAAATTAACACATGATGAAAGGAAATGGCCTGAAGCTGTGCCAGGCGAGGGTTAGGTTGGACATTTATGAGAACTTTTAGGAATGATTAGGAAGAGTTGTCAAGCATTGGAAGAGGCTGCCTGGAAAAGTAGTGGAGGTAGATGTGTAGATATGTAGATGTGGCATTTAGAGCCATAATGTAGTGGAGGACTTGGTAGTGGTAGGTTAACTATTGGACTCTAAGATCGTAGAGGTCTTTTCCAAACTAAATGATTCAATGACTCTGTAGTAATTTTTGAAAAATATGCATAAAGTCCAAGATGTCTGAGTCACTGTATGAAATTAATCCAAAGAGTTTATTACTATTTTATATTTTTATGTAAGGAATTGTATACTACTAGAAAACAAAATGTATCTACTTTGTCCTTGCTGTTCCAACCTTTAATTTTGTTTCTAATTTTTACCACACTCTTTGTCACAGTAGGCTATGAAAAACACCATAGCCAAGTCATGGTGAGCAAGGTGGTTTTCATGTGAGATAAGGAATATACTCAAGTGTAGAAAGTGTTAGGAATTTTATTTCCTGAATAATTAAAGGTCTTTTCAGATTACTGTTACCTAATGTTTCAGATGTGGTTATCCCTGGGGCTCTTACAGAGGCATTCAAAGGCTTTGTAGCCAAACACTGCTACTTGGAAGGGAAATAGGAAATGAATAGTTTGTATTACTAAAAAACAGGTGTCCTGGAATTGCATGCCAGGCAAGTGCTGGGGGAAAATAAAGCAGAGCTTTGGGAAAGTGCTAGAAAGCTAGCAGCCAGGAAGCTGGCTTGTTCAGTATGACTTGTTCAAGTATGACTTGTTCAGTAGTTGGAAAGTATTATGGCAGGCCAAATGTGATACATAGATCATATTTTGATTCAAGAATTTTCTGCTGCTGCTGTTGGGAGAAGTTCACCTCTCATTGTGAACCTCACAAAAATAACTCGGAAATACATGAAAAGGAATAAAATGTTTGGAGGTGAGAGCTCTAAAGGGATGTGTAAGGGAATTAAACTATAATTTGTTGTTTTAAAAACAGAATTGAAATCTTGAGAGTCCAACTCAAGTATCCGGACCTAGAAACTTAAACTTCATAGTTAACTAGTTTTAGTTTTGGATTTGTATCTAACATTCGTATTTAAGTTTTATTTTGTGTTTCAAATTTCAATTGTGGACTTGATTTGAAATTTTTCAACTTGACAAGGCAAATTGGCTCATCATCTTTTTATGCTAAAGCCCAACTGGAAAATGTAATCCAGATATTTCTAATATGAACTTAATGTAGTCAGAAAGCATATTCTCTTGAACCATGCCCTCCAGGTCGACAATGTACAGTGAAGCTCAGTAATTTTCTCTCAAAACAGAGAGGAAATAGAGGTTAATCAATCAGTAGTAACAGTCCATGAGAACCTTAGGTTGCATTTCAACCCCTGCCCTTGCTTCTTCACAGTTTTAACATACATGACAAGAAAAGACCATTTGAAAAAGTTAAAATTTATTCTCAATAAAAATAATCTCAGTCCTTCTTGCAAAATTTTCCTTTTTATGCAGAAAAATATTCAGGCCAGTGGCAAGGTAATTTCTTTTCTTGTGTATTTTTTAAGAACATGGATTGGAGAGAAAAGGCCTGGATTCAAGGCCAAGGCCCAAAATATAAAACATTGAAATCACAGTTGGAGCAAGGAATTGAGTCTACTGCTACATGAGAATATTTTACATTAGAAGACAAAATTATTTCTCTTCTTTATGTTCCAAAATTAGTGAATCCAAATTAGTTTTTTCAAAAAAAAAAAACAAAACAACAACAATAACAACAACAACAAAAACACCAAAAAAGCTTAATTTCCAGGAAATTGTAAAATCCTAGTGCATTTAGTTCATCATCTTCAGTGGTGGGAGAGTTTCTGCTCTAAGTGGAGAAGAAATTTTATTCTCCAACCTCCAGTTCTCATATCACCTGAGCAGTTGGAGATACTGTGGACAGCCTCTTTTGTTTCTTTTTTTCTATTGTTATCCTTTAAAGAATCAGGGAGTTTCCCCTTCAATATTAAGAGATTAAAGCAGCACCTATGGATTTTTAGTCTTGAACACAAGATGTCTCCGTACTGTTGAAGATAGTTAAGCCCTGAAGAGAAACGATTTCAAGCTCCCTTTGTTATGTGTGTCTTCACTTTTTTGTTTTACACTGCAGTCAATGCACTGTTCACTGTTCCTAATCCAAGTGACAGAGCCAGGATTAGATGCTATGTTAGAAGGCATCTCACATATTAGGTGCATGGTCCAGGACTGTAAATTCTGAAAAATGGATTCTGAAGTGAAACCCTGCACTGTTTGACAGCTGAAAATGACTTAATAGCATCCAGGTGCCTGGTTTAGAAGGACATGGGGGAACAGAAGAAATTTGTGTGCCAGTGCTCCTGTGATAGTAAGGTTTGATACCAACTGAAATCTCACTCGTATTTGAGACATCTTCCTCTATGCGTTTTAACATATAAATTCCATGATGAAAATTCTTTTTTGTTGTTTCTGAGTAACATCTTGCTACTGATTTACCTTTATATCTTTTATTCTTTCTAACAGCTGGTTCTAAAATATTAGTGAAGGATCCCAGACCAGCGTTGGGAACACCAAGCCCCAAATTAAGTGGTAAGTAATCCATGGTTTATATAGTTGTAAACCATTTCTGTAGAAAAAACAATGAGGGTCAGTTTAGTGAGATTGCACTGAGTGGTTTAGAATGTGTAAAGGATTTTAGATTAGGCACTGGATTTACAAGGGGGAAAAGATGATTAAATTGGTCCCTAACTAAATTCCCTAAATTAATTTGAAGTTCATCTATCATATGGTATAATTTTTATCTGTATACAATTTCTGTAATGTAATGAGAGTTTTGTTGGTTTCACTGAAATCACTGTGATCTGTGTAAGATTCTATGCAATTTACCTCTTTAGAAGCTGTACTACTCACCTTGAAATAATTTAAAGATGTTTTGCAGTTTTCTTCAGTCCTGCACTTTTTTTTACATATCTCTAATTTAAATTGCTTTACCTAAATACTTAGTATTAGCCTTAGGAAAAAAGCTAATTTTAGCTGAGATAAGGTAATCTCTAGGTAATTCTAGGTAATCTAAGGTAATTCTGGCTGAAGTCTCCAGTTTTAACAGATTTTCTGAAGACCAAATTCGGATGTCCTGACAAGAGAAGCTCTCTGTCCACTTAAGAGATTTTTTGAACAGAGTAGTCTCCTTAACTAAATCTCACCTTTGACTATAATAAACCTATTGAATTTCTACTGATAATGAATTAGATGTAAAAGTAGTACTTTAGCATGTGGGGATTTGAGGGCTTTTATTTTAAACATTTTGTGTACTAGTTCAAAACAGTATTTTTCAGTTATGTTCAGAAAATTTTCATTTATTTTGTGCAATCCCAGTTAACTGCCAATAAAGCACATAAAGATCAGTTTTCCTAAAATTAGAAAAATATATTTCAGGCAGACTACAAAACAACAGCATCAGAGCATTTCCGCCTTGCAATTTCCTTGCTTACAGGTCCAGTATCTACATGTTTTTTCAAGAAACATTTAAAAATATACATACACATACAGAGACAGAAAAACTAGGAAAGCTCCTTTACCCTTCATGGAGAAGACCTCTTTGTGTTGCATAAAATAAATGATGAAGGAAAACTGTGGGTATTCCAGTGTGCCCCAGTCCTGGATTTAGGGGTATCCTGAGAGGGAAAAGGGCAAATATTCTTCTCTGGTTATCTGACATGAGATGCCAATGCAGACACGAACACAGAGCTTTAAGTTCTTTGGGAATTACTTCAAATAATGTGAAAGTGCTGATTTTAAGTAGTGATTCTTAAAGGGATAATTCTGATACAATACTTTGGAAAGTGTAGTTTGCCCATCCTAAATAATTTTTAATTTCATTGTTTGATAGGTATCTTATGTTAAGATTTTAAAGATTTGCATGTATCAGTTTTTATGTCACAAATAGCTTCTTGTTGTTTTCGTGGTGTTGCTGAAATAGCATTACTTAAATTAATAATTTTTCAGTTTGTTAATGATAAGTATTAAATGTGAGGGTATAAATCTAGCATATTTATTCCCTGGCAGACTATGTTCTGTTTTAAATTTTTAATTAGATTTTTTTTTTTTCCTGGAGAAGCTAATAATGTTTTTAAGCATTTAAAGACAAGACAAAACTTCTTATATATTTTTATTAGAAAAATTGACTAGTTAATAAAGAAAATTATTGTAATATTTCATGTCATTTAAAGAAAATTATTATAAAAATGTTGATATCTAAATAGATACTAATTTCTGCAAAATTTCATGGTAGCCATATGTCCCTAGCTGTCCGTACTGGCATAGAAAAGATTCTACAGTGAGTGGAATATGATCTTCCGGCTAAAGCTTTTAGAATTTGTGAAACTGGTTAACTCTGGGACAGGTCCATATTTTAGGAAAAAGGCAAATGAAAATGTAGTTCTAGTTGTGTTCTTCAGTGCAAATACATTTCTTTCATAAAAGTTTGTGCCAGGTTTCTATGTTATATATCTGAAAATTATGCCTAGTAGATTTATAAAGAGTTAAGAAAATGCTAATATTTTTCATTCATTTTGTAATTGTTTATTTGACTTTTTAAGTGCTAAATATCACAAAATATATTGAAACGTGTTATTGTCTGTATAGTTCCTGATGATGTATTTGCCCAAAATTACATATGGAAAGGATCTTACAATTACAAAAGCAAGAAGCAACCCATGACTTTGACAGTTACCAGTTTCAATGCAACTTCAGGAAGAGTAAATGCAACACTTACAAATAGCAACATGGAATTGCTGCTATCAGGTATGAGCTAAGGAAAACAAATTTCCTTTTTTTTTTTTCATTTTTCTGTCTTACATACATCAGTTTCCTGTAACTTTCTGCATAACTTAATTTTTATTATCTTATCAAAGAAATTTTAATTGCATTTCAGTTCCTTTCCAAAGGTGGGGTTTTTTCCACTTCTCTCCTTCCCCTTTTTTTTTCTACTTTTCCAGGTTTTACTATATATGGAGTTAATAGTCAATAAGGAGTGAAAGAGTCATATTAATTATCATGTTTCTCTTCTAAACATTTTAAATAAACTTCAAGTACTGTTCCTGAGATTTTCTTAATTCTTAATTATAAAATTTCCCCACAGTAGCCTAATGACTAATAATAAATATGATGAGATTGATATATATTGACCTAGAAAGTCAGAGATACCTAATGAACATGGAAAGAAACTACAGCTGAGACTTATAAGATTTTCTAAGAAAGAAAAAAAAGTTAGAATCATAGAATTGTTAAGGTCTAAAAAGACTTCCAAGATAACCAAGTTAACCTAATACTGCCAAATCCACCACTGAACCATGTCTCTGAAGTACCACATGTACATATCTTTCAAATACCTCCAGGGATGGTGCTCCACCACTTCCCTGGACAGCCTGTTCCAATGCCAGATAACCCTTTAAGTGATGAATTTTTTCATAAAATCCAATCTAAACTTCTGCTGGCACAACTTGAAGTCATTTCCTTTTGTCTGACCACTTGCTACTTGAGAAAAGCACTGGAAAGCACCTTGCTTCAACTTCTTTTCAGGTAGTTGAAGAGAGGATGTTGTCTCCCTTCAATCTACTTTTTTTGCAGACTAAACAACCCAAATTTCCTCAGACTCTCCTCATAAGACTTGTGCTCCAGAGACCCTTCTCCAGACCCTTCTCCAGCTCCACTGCCCTTCTCTGGACGTGCTCCAGCACTTCCCTGTCTCTCTTGTAATGAGGGGCCCAAAACTGAACGCAGGATTTAAGGTGTGGCCTCACCAGTGTCAAATACAGGGGGATGATCACTGCCCTAGTGCTACTGACCACCCTATTTACTATACAAGCCAGGATACCATTGGCCTTCTTGGCCACATGAGCACACTGAGGGATCATCTTCAGCCATGACTAGCACCCCCAGGGCCCCCCAAGCCTAGAGAGCTGCCTGGGGTTGCTGTGACCCAGGTGCAGGCTCATTGATCCAAACTGTGCAGATCCTTCTGAAGAGCCTTCCTACCCTCCAGCACATCAAGAGTCCTGCCCAACTTGGTGTCATCTGCAAACTGACTGAGGGTACCAGATTGTTGATAAAGATATTAGACAGGACTGGCCACAACATTGAGCTCTGGGGAACAGCAGTTTTGACTGGCCACCAACTGAATGCAACACTAATCAACACAAATCTCTGAGCTCATCCAGCCTGTCAACTTGTTTTTCAGTGAAGAGTTTACCTGTCCAACCCATGAACAGTCAGTTTCTCCAGGAGAAATCTGTTGGAAATGGTGTCAAGGCTTTAGTAAAAATTCAGTGAGATGACACCCACAGCATTTCTTTCATCCCCTTTCACCTTATCATAGAAGGAGTCCAGAGCAGTCAAGCAAGATCTGCCTTTCATGAGCCTATTTGGCTGGGCCTGATCTCCTGGTTGCTGAGAAGGGTGGTCTAAAGGAAGGTCTAACGAGTCTGTGTTTGTGCTGAGATCTTATTTCCCAGTATTGAGTAGAATGGTGAATTTTTATCACTAGGTTTGTCTTTTAAATTATTTTGTAGGTGTCCTTTGAAGAATCATGCTTGAGAGTGGACTGAATATTTTCTGACTGATAACCATGTTTGTCTTGGCTGTGTGTGAATTTTTTCTTTTGTATTAATTTCATCCATGTAATTTCTCTGACGATATTAGGAAGAACAGATGTAGTATTTTGTAATTTTAGAATTAGAAAAGTAAAACACTGTGCTTTCTCACTCAAAACACTCATCCTTCAAATAAAAGGTTGCTTCAACTACACACATATGTGATTCCAAATGCCATTTTCCTCTCTATGTGCAGACATTACATGTCATCAGGTAATTAATATTTTTTTTTAATTTCCCTGTTCTAAAAATAGAACACTGAGATCTTGTATACTGAAAGGGTATCTTAGTGCCAGGGAGGTAGGGTTGGATCAAAAAGTGCATTTGCATGCTAAGAAGCTGAATTCACCTATACTCAGTTTGTAGTTTTCTCAAATGAAAAGTAGTTCCTTTCTCCTGCATAATTTACTATTTTGCATTCCATCATTTGATGCATCTATCTTTACTTCTTTCTATTTTTGACACCTGTGCTTGCTGTAATTATACATAGAATAAACACATCTTGCCAAGGCTCATTTATCTGAGCTCAGTGCAGTGTTAACATGAAAGGGAAATCTTCTCATTAGCTAGGAGATTATTTGTATGTAATGATACCTCCTATAGGGCAGTCACCAATCCTAAATGTGGAGAAGACTTTTGTTTTCTTCAATTTAGGCATGTACACAGGAGACATGAATTAAGAATCATTGCCCATGGAAGATAAAACCACTAAACATATTGTGGTATTTTATTTTCATTTCATAATTAACAAATAATAATATTTGGATTCTAAATAATGGTTCTGCAGGAGCAAGAATGAGTCAATAATTATGTCTACAAAGGTAATAAAGTTGCATAACATCTTCTCATTATGTGGAAGAAACTGGTTTGTAACTGACTGTACTAACTGATGAAGAACAATCCAATTGTAAAAAAAAATCCTTTTTTTTTTTTTTAATTTAGGAGCATCTTTTTGAATAGAATTTCTCTGTGGATGTTTCTATTATCACGTTTTCTATGTAATGACTAAATTATATATATTGAAGGTAGGGATGTGAGGTTTAAATACACTCTTCCTGATTCAGAACAATATTTTCCATTTCAAATCAGATTGCTGTCAATATTCTGCCTAAGGCTTGAAGTAACAACTGTGTGTGTGGAGTTTCCCTTCTCTCTACAGGCTAAGCTAAGATCTGTTTCTATTGAAACAGATTTCTTATGATTATTGAAATAATGTATAAATAGACTGCATCTTTTTTAAACAAACAATGTTGAAAATTGGTACTTATTCTTCCTGCTTTTCCTCTTTAAGGCAAGAGATGATGTGTTTATTCTGAAAGATGACATTATTTTTCTAGTCAACGCAAATATGAATTTTTAACATTATATTCTACAGGAGTGTATAAAAGTCAGGAAGCTCGGCTAATGCTCCACATCTATCTCATTAAAGCCCCCTCCCATACATCTGCAAGCAAGTTGAAAGAGGAAAAATGGGCTATGGATGGTTTTGTGAGTATATTTCTGTTAAAAAAGAGAGGGAATTTTTTTTTTGTATGATTGAAATCATGCTGGTTTTTACATCCAAAAAAATCTTCAAACATACCAAATGGAATCTTTTTTGCAAGGCTGATTCATTAAGTTACATGAAAATTTTCTTGTAAAATGCAGGAGACCAGTCCAAGGGAAAATATGGGAACAGTCATAGAGTGTAGGCAAAATTATAATGTGTGTTAGTACAGAAGCCTTTCCTGTAAGTCTCTTTATTCCAATATATTTAGAAATGTTGTAGTAGTTAAACGTAAACCCATTTGATGGCAATATTGTATTCTATTGATACAATAACAATTTTGATCATTATATTAGCATACATGTTTTACTTTTTGGTGATTTTTTAGAAATACTTTGAAAAAAATGAACTGTCACATGTATGTGGAAAATAAAATAGATTACTCCAATTAAACATTAGGCCCCTTAGGGTTCTGGGTCCGAGTTTATTCTTTAAAACAGAGAGGAAGAGAGTACATAACTGAGAGGAGGAGAGGTAAAGGAGAGGGTTAAATAGCCCAGGTTTCTGGGATGTGATTAAAGCATGAAAAGGAAATTCCTTCCAAGAATAGACAGAGAAAAAAGTAGATTTTTTAGAAAACAAAGAGTCTATTATTTGGATGAGGATAAACACTCATACATCCTTACTACACCATCTGATTTTTAGGGAATTTGTGTGTTTTTTATGTTTCACCTATTGGTTAAGCACTACAGAGACACCACTATGTATGCACATGCCATGTGTACATTGAATTGTACACACAAATTTATATTTCTATAACAAGTGACACTGGTTGAACAACATTTTTTTTTCAAAGGTGCAGAATGAAAACCTTAAATTAAATTCATTAAGCAATAAGTGAACTAGTAAAAAGGCTTAATTCTCTCTCGGCTTGTACAAACTTAAGGCCTCACAAACATGTTTCTGAGGTAGTAAAAGCAAAGAATTTACTCTCAGACTTCTAAATATACAAAATTGGACAGTATACTCCCTACATTTCATATGCTATTTACATACTGTTTTTGACCATTTTTTCCTTTGAGTCTTGGAATAGCACAAAGAGGCTGCTTTAGCCCAAAGCAAAAAAATGCACCTAAGAAAGGCACCCAGTCTTCAGTCTTCTATGAAAACATAGCTTCAGATCACTGCTGAAGACTCACTGTGTCTTGAGAAAGGGAAGCTTAAGGGAAAAGCTTGAAGGAATCTACCTAGAAAACACGGAATTTAAACTAATAATTATTCTTAGAAGCAAGTATCTGTCGAGTTGTATACAGTACACTACTTTAGACTGTACTTACTGTAATAAGAGAGATAATCATAGGATCACAACCACCCTCTCCTTCCCACAAAACTTAGTTTATACTAGCATATTTTGCCCTTGTGCCAAGCCTTATTCAATATTCTTCTGATCCATGGCTATATAATTAAGTGCTTATTGGGATAGGTGCTGAGAAAAATTAAAAGAACTTTCAATTATTTGAGGTGTTTTTATTTAGTTTAAAACTAGCTATTAAAACCTCAATACTTGCATCCTTAGGATTATATACAATATAACTTTTTAAATCTACTTCCTAAACAAAACAGAAAATTATGAAGTATAATACTAACATTTGAACTACCAGAAACTTTAGGTCTTAGTGGTTTTAAAAAAATACAGTTGAAGGTAGTATAAGGTGTCATGTGTGACCATAAACCACCATGTCTAAGTTGTGGCTATAACAGTCCTGTCTTTTATTTTGAACTTAATGTATAAATTTCCTAGGAAAAGAGCGTGTTTATAAGAGGGAATAACAGCTACCGGTCAAGCATTAGGATATAGGATATTCTATATCCGATATTAGGATATAGAATAGAATAGCTCCCTTTCAAATAAATACATGCAACTTGCAACAAAGTTTTCTCCATTTAATTCAAAACACTTTTTGTTTACAGGTTTCTGCTGAACCTGATGGAGCAACATATGTTTTTCAAGGATTCATCCAGGGTAAAGATTATGGACAATTTGGGCTTCAAAGAATAGGTATTAAAAAAATTCTAATTCTTTGCTAGTTCATTGTTCCATATTCAGTTTTATTATATCCAGTGGTATGAGGGTATCTGCAGAATGCTAACAGAATTAATGTTTCATAGAACATTGAGATATTAATATCTTTAAACTGTCATTTAAGTGGTAGTTACAAATACCTTGTAAGGAGCTATAGATGACTTGCAATCTACTGCTTGGTATACATATTCATTTCTAATATTTTGAGCAATTTTTTATCCAATTATCTGTAAAATGCATTTAGTTTCACATCTTAATGGCTATCTAGAAAAACCATGTTGTAGAATGCTTTGATAAACTGTCTTCTTGCTTATGGTGCTCAAACACCATTTCACCTAAACATTTGTTAGAAGAGGAAAACTGCTAAATATTTACAGGTAAATACTTATATTACTTTTAAGAAGAAACAAATCTTACTTGATAAGTGTTTGTTTCCTAAAAATTAACTTCTTGTTTCTATACTAAGAGAGCTTTGGTAACAGAGCTCTGGTGACAACATTCTGTTGTGCTGTTTAAGAAAATAATTTCGTTTTCTTTACTAATACTATCTTAAGAACTGTGATATTTCTCCTTCCGTGAGAATTTGAATTTAGTTTATACTGAATTTTAAATTATAAAATACTGTTGGGAATGCCTTAGAAGAGGGTTTCCTTTTCACTAATATAATGGCCATTTAGATAGAATTCTTACCTTCAGGTAAAATGGATGAAAAATTATGTTCGTTCAGCCACAAATTATAGTTCCTTCTTATTTTTTTTCAATAAAATTAAATAAAATTAAACAGGAAATGTTTAATTTTTGAATGTGCTTGAATGAAGGAATATAAAGTCAAATTTTTCTCTTTCACAATTCTGTCACAGTAAAATATACTCATCTTGTTTTTCACTGTAATTTCATATGCAAATTACTTTGCAATAATTTTTAGACATATCTTTAGCAATAAATATTTTCTTCAAATGAATATAAGAAGTTATTTCTTTTTATTAATTTCTTAAAAATACTCAAATGTCATCTAAGAAAAATTAAAATGCAAGATTCCATTGGTAAATTATTTTGATAGATTATTAGAAAAACTATATTTTTTCATTTGATTTTTAAATATGTTTGAGATTCTTTTCTGTGATATATTGAAGGTAATTTTTATTGGTGTATATCTTCAAGGAAAAGAATGATTCAGAGTCAAATTCTATTCAAGATTTAATTGTAGCTAATATAGTCAATAATATCCCTATAAAGAGATTCACAATCTTTGAACAGATATTGTTTAACATGCTTACCACTTCATTATTCCATGCACACAAACTCAAAATTAGCTTCTCTGAAGTAAAATGTTTTGATTGTTGTTCCCACACAATTTTCCTCACATGGTTAGTTTGAGGTCTCAACCATGGATGGTTGTTTGGGGCCTTTTTTGTGTTTTGCTTTTTTTTTTTTTTTCTTATTCCCGTATATCATCTTATACAGTCAAGAAAGTTGGAAAACATTATGACCTAAGCAATTCATGAAAGATCCAGTTAACATCCTGAAAATTAACTTGAAAGATGTGTTAGAGGATTACAGAATCAACTAGTTTAGAGATCATCAAAATCCAACCTATGACCTAACATCACCTTATCAACTAAGCCAGGGCACTGAGTGCCACATTCCATCTGTGTTTAAACACCTCCAGGGTGGTGAGTCCACCACTTCCTTGGGTAGCCCATTCCAATTCCCAAACACCTTTTCTGTAAAGAATATTTTTAACAATGTCTGGGTCATTGTTATAACCTTTCTTCACATTTAAAACAGGTATAACTTGTCTGTGTAGATAATGTAGATAATGTATTCTTCAGCCATGCAGAAAGTCATATTTCTATTTTTTCATCAATATCTGGCTTTAGCTATTCAAAACTGTCCCTATCTCTTTCACTCTGTGTATCAATAGCAGCACCTAGGGAAGTAATAAGTTTTCAATTTTCAGGTGACTGATCTTTTCCTTGATAGTATGTTTGGGGTTTATATATGTAGTATTTATTAATTGCCAAAATATACAAATAAAACCAGTAATATAATCAATCTAACATATACATTATTATAAATTTGACTTTTTTTATCACAGTACAGTAATGTGTTTTCCTTACATGCAAAAACTGAATCCCCTGCAGAATTATTCTGTAAGATATTTACTGTACCAGAGTAGGTGTACTGTTCTGCCAACATGTGGCATCCACATAATGATCAGAATATGGTATGTACTCAAATTCCACAGCTGTATGTATGCAGAAGAACATGCAATGATGACCCAGTAACAAAGTGTTATTGAATTCCAAAGATTATGGAGTAGCATGTGCTGCTGATGCCAGACATGTATATGATATTACTTGTTTTTTCTTATTGTGTTTTTAGGTCTTAATATGTCTGAGGGTTCAAATTCTTCTAATCAACCACATGGTACAAATAGTAGTTCAGTGGCCATTGCTATCCTTGTGCCTTTCTTTGCCCTTATATTTGCTGGTTTTGGCTTTTATCTTTATAAACAAAGGTAAGTATACAGAATTCCTCTATTCCTCTAAGTGTTGGCGATTTTTTTGTCTTCAGTTTTTGCTAGTGTAGATAAAATTTTTTGTAAAACAACAAAGGCTTTGCAAAATATGCATGTAGACAGTTCTTCCTACATCTGTTAAGATCTGGTATAAAAACTAAGAGATGAGTTTATTATATGGTGCTGTACTTTCATTTTTCCCTATTTAAATTTTTATAAATTTATCTCTTTGGGATAAAATAGATGCTGTGAATTATTGGCATATGCTAAATAATATAATTGGTAGATTTTTTTGTGTATTTACAATAAAATGCCTTTTTTTTTATGTGACAGAATTGAGTCATATCCTGAGTAACTTATCCTAATGCCTGACCAGTTTATTTGCATACAACTATATATGCAAACATTATGTCATTAAGAAATTTCATTATGAAACTTTCTGCATCTGAAATTTTTAGTTCATGTGCAATTACGTTAAATAACCACCAGTCTTTTGGGTTTCATTAGTTTAAGTTCATCAGTTTTTTTCATATTACTGAGTCCAGTATTAATTCTTTGGATGCAGTAAGCTTCTCCTGTGGCTTTAAAGCACTTGATGACTAAAGAAACCTTAATCACTTTAATGCCGAGACAATTAATTGTATATTAACTGCTAAAATGGTGTTTTACATCTGATAGTCTGACAATACTGCTAGCAATATATGTTAGAGGATAACATTAGTTTAAAACATTTTTAATTATTACTACTTGTTTTCAACTGCTCCATCATATGAAAAATTGCACATGTAATTTTTTATCTATTTGCTATTAGCTATATGTTGTAAGCACTTGTCTTGGCTTTTTGTATTGATGACTTACAATATAGTATAGCAATTTTATATAGCAATATAGATCAAACATTTTTAAGGGTTTGAACTCTGATATTTTGAGCTATTTAGTGAAAAAGAGGGCATTTCAGCTATAAACTTATTCTTGGTAAAATTTCTGAGTCTCCAAAGGGAAAAAGGAAAGCTCAGTCCTCTGACTGGGGAATTAATGTGTCTTTACAAGATTTTGTTGTACTCTATGATCTGATTATCCAAGTGGAATGGATAACAACTTGGATAATGGATACAATAACAATGCATAGCCTCTTCTAAGGCTGTTAACTACGTTTCTAAGTGAACGCTATTTCCAAGGAATCATAAAGCCCTTAAACTTTAATAAAGACAGTACTAATTCTTAACATAAATATTGTAAAAAAATCAAGATGTCATATTTAGCTCCTGTAATTGTAATTGGGAGCTAAACTCTGTTCTGATTCTTAACCCATATTAAGGAAAACTGCCATCTCAAATGTTCTGTCTTTCTTCTACAGGACNTGCAGGACTGCACCTAAAACACAGTACACAGGATGCTCTGTACATGAAAATAATAATGGACAAGCTGCTTTTGAAAACCCCATGTATGACACAAATGCAAAGTCAGTGGAAGGGAAAGCAGTACGATTTGACCCCAACTTGAACACTGTTTGCACAATGGTATAATGTGGTAATGATTTGTCTTCAAAGTCTGGGAATTGACACACAACACAGTGCACACACAGTTCACTGCTTAAAAAAAAAAAAAGAAA